>VYYI01001407.1:0-19789 GCA_021029175.1 Bilobella aurantiaca
ACTGCCAAAATTCAAATAAATTCCATGTTCACGAGCCAAAAACATTTCCATAAAACAAGATCAATTTATTCAGCTCGCCCTAAATCTGTCCCTCCTTTTCCGCCCCAATCTCACAAGTCCGCGGGAATGACGGGATGTAATTGCTGAGCCCGGAGTCGGTCACGAGGAGGAAGGACTTTCCCGCTAATCCTTTTCCAGCTCAGACTCGTATGGATTGAGAAAGTTGTTATTAGCATTCCGGGTATTGTAAACGGCGGCGTCAAGTATATTTGTCGGCTTACACGTTGAACGAATCTACAGTTTTCCAGCTCTTACCAAAGCCCTAAACGTTGTCAAGAGGAGGCGGCGAGAATCCGAGGAATTTAATCTGGCGAGTAAATCACTGGGACCTCATAGTCAGCAGCACATAGAAGATCCCAGCTCGACGACGATCAGTGACCCAAGGCATTTCCTTCGCTCGTGCTCAGCTCCTTGGATATTCCATGTCCCGCGGTGCCGCGACGCTCCAGCACGAGTCAATATATTTTCCCTTATATTCAAGCGCACATCGTTGTCTACCCTTATTTTAGTTTTTAGCTCATTGTTGGGTTAAGTTTAAAGGAGGAAATGGTGGTTAACTGTAGAGTACCGTGGCCAAATCAGGGCTTACTATAACCCCTTGAGATGTATTACTTTATAAAATTTATGGTGTAGGGGCATTTAGTTCGTAAATACAGGTTAAAACGATTTTAGGGGAGAAATGTAAAATCGTGTCAACTTTGAAACAGGAGAGCTGAGCGCCTCATAAAATAGTATTAACAATGTGATAGGATTTAGTGTCTGATTATAATAGAGGAACAATAGAGGAATCTGCCCTGGACTTTTCGTTCACTCGCACACTCAACCAGATGAAGCACATAGAGCACAGAGATGTGTATATATATGTTGAGATGCTGAGCCGTTTCCCCTGGGAAACATGATCTGGTGGTGAGCCGCGAATGATTATTGTGTACGGTTGACTTTAGTGTGTAGAGGTATCAGTGTTCGATTATTAAATTTATACGTAATTATATACAGCCCCAAAACATGTGAAAATGCATTCTCAGTTGACATTGTAATTTTATGGGGCGAGCCTTGAAGAATGGAGAGTCATGATGGCGAGCGAGGGTCCTCGGAGATTCCCATACTATTATTTTATACCAAACAACAGTGCATTTATTCTCTCTTTCCCATCTCCTGTGTTCACAGTCATGGCTACTGTTCTACTCTGCTCACTCTCAGGTATCCCTGTAAAATACAGGCTCTAATACCATCTGTATTACCACTCCAACACTGATAATTTGTTCATTTCTTTACTATACTGTATAGTGCTAAACTGGCAATAAGGATGACAGAGCCACCATGTTTCCTTTGAAGCTCGTGTAAAATTATTGTCAATGCGACAAGCCTCGAGTGAGTTTATTCCATTTCTCCGAAAAGGAGGGACAGATTTAGGGCGAGCTGAATAAATTGATCTTGTTTTATGGAAATGTTTTTGGCTCGTGAACATGGAATTTATTTGAATTTTGGCAGTTATGGCCGGCCCGTGCTGTTTTATGACTCGTATGTATGCATGTATTTATATAAGTATATACATTATGCGTACCAATATTTTTTAAGGTCTCTCGGCCTGCCACAACCCAGCATCCTCATACTCTATAGTTCTCTCCATAAACACATTTGTTATATATTTCGTAATAATACGATTGTCCCGACGACGTCAGTTCCACGCACTCAAAAACACACACACATACGAGAAAAGAAACTGAATCAGCAGTAAAACACAGCACCCTGCCAAGGTCGTGTGTGTAACATTAGGCTAACTTACATCCGTATGTACAGTAATAATAATAATAATGTTATATGAGTTACTCACGACGCAAGGGATCCCGAGAATTATTATTATGATTATTATTATTTTTATTATTATTATTATTATCGAACAGAACAGGAAAGTTTGGAGGAAGCACGTACCCCACAGTAAATCCAATCAATGCATCATCCATATCCGAAAAGAACTGCAGATGAGAGAAGCTCTTCGGTTTCCATCCTCACACACACTCACACTCACACATGCACTCAAATACATTCTGTTGACTGGAAAAGTAACGCTATAATACAGATACAAGATCCTTATAGAAGTTATATTCATACCCCAAAAATTCTTGAAAAGAGCACCACAATCACAAAGCGGAACACATGCTCATAACATTCAATTTCTAAAACGAAGGAGCACCTATATTTGTGTAATTTAGCTACTCTTAAAATTTTTCAGTTTTTCCCCATAGCTGAACTAGTAGAGAGCTGTACTATAATAACACATGGGATTTTTGAAGGACTTCTATAATTCGATCATCACTGAAAGGTATGGTAGCTGGTTGCTCATTAACAATAAATGTACACAACAATCATTAAAAGTACATCACATGCATCTCCTGAGTCAACATACAAGACTTGCACCCCACTCGTTCTCTCCGGCGGATAAAACATGCACTCGGGAAATCGCGTTATCATAATAATAATTTTACTTATTATATTATTACAGCACTAAAGTTTATCCAAAGTTCTCCGTTTCCTAGGGATCAAGGTTCTCTTTATAGTATCTCCCAAATTCATTTTAACTCTGAAGCCCCTTGTCAAAGCCTGTCTGAAGGGTCTGAATTATGAGTTGAATGGCAATCTTGTATATGCTCTCGATGTTTTCCGTGTACCGGTCACCCAGCGTCGATTTCACAGCTTCTAAAAATGGCTTCTCGATTTTCTGAAAGAGAAAACAATACAAGACAAGTTTTAATTTCCAAGTAGAACTAAATGGCTAAAAGTTTTTTTTGGATACTTTTCACGCGATTTTTATCGTGATATATCGATGTATTTAATGAACTCTGTGCTTATAATTTGTTGGATATATATTTAAAGGGAAATTCCAAACTTCACAAGAATCATTAATTTGATACATGCCAGGAATGAATTTCGAGAATGGACAATGACGTCAAAATGATACAATAAATAAGTTTTGAGATTCTTTTCAGTATGTTAGTATACTTATTTCCCGACAATTTATTCCCAACAGTTTAATGCAGATTGTGAAAATTGATAAATTGATAAATATTGAAGAAGACTGATATATTTTCGATAACTCTCGGCGAGGAGACCCCCGTGATCTCTGAGACTTTTGTAACAAAGATTTAAGCTACAGTACCAACACTGGGCCCCTGCCGGAGTAACTTTCATCAAACAATTTTTCATGATACTCAGAAGCACTACTACGGTTTTTAGCCCGCATGTACTGTACCAATTATACTTTGTGATATTTATGAGAGGAGACTCTACTGCTGGCACGACTGGCACCCCAAGGCGAACACCTGACATCCTGCTCCTGACTCGATCTTTCAATCCCGCGCTGTGCGCCTTTAGCGACACCTACTCAAACCTCACGTAGTTCGTTCTACGACCACCGTGCAAGCTGAGATGAAATATGAGCTCATTCCATTTTATCTTCAAAAGTTGGGATCTGTATCCTGAAGGCATTTTAATTCGAAAAACATTTTCTGTTACAAAAAAACGACTTTTGCCATCATTATTGCCTTAAATGAGTGAGAATAAAAAACCAATATCAAATGGGCATCAATTAAATCAACTTTACTTGTCGCTTTTTAACATTTCGTACTTCTTACAATCCTCCGAAAAGCAAGCACCAAAAATGAACAACCGAAATAAGGGTCTATAATATCCAAAAAGGACGGATTTCTTATTTTCTAATTGACGAATTTGTATTGTTCTTTTGCAAAGTACCTTGAAATTCTTGATAAACTATTTTTCCACGCAAATGGACAACAAATTCGAGCACTACCGATACATATTAACATTCTCTAAACTTAAAATGCCAAAATCACTATTTTCATTTCAAATACTCGAACGGACAGGCATTAGCCCATCTCCACAGCCTGTAGTAAATCCGCTCCGTTCCGAAAACCAAACTACAACCAGTCAGACAGAGCAACAAGGTATAGAACACAACTCGAATATCTGAAGTCGTAAAAGAGAGGGCAATGTTCTTTTCCCGATGAGCAGCCCGACGTGCTCCAGATTTAAAACTTGCGAAGTTTCGATTGTAAATGCTCCACACGTCCCACAGATTCATTAAGCCCGAACTCATCATGACTTCCACCCGTCGCTGGAGCAACTGACGGTGTGTTTCGTCCACGGTGCTCAAGAAAAGCACTCGCCAATTGGTTAAAGATGTGCCTCTGAGAATCGCATCTGCATTGTTCCCAAACTTTGACGATATGTTCTGTCCCATCTCCTTCTCGAAATGATCCCAGTACATCGGGAAGTCACTTTTGGATGAAACGAATGCCGTTTTGGGTTCCTTAAGTTCGTTCTGTATGAGGCGCTTCATGTACCTGGTGCAAATGTACGCAAGTTTTGCTTCCATATTCTTGAAAATGACTAGCTTGATCTCGTTGTCCTTTGTCTTCCTCATTGTTGACCCCGCTTTCCCAAGTTGTACTGCCGTGCGCTCGCGCTCCATGTAGTATATCCGTTCAGTGAGTTCAATCCAAAATTTGCAGTTTATGGTGTCATAGCCTTCAAGGGGTAGATCCCTGCATAAGGACCTCAGATTCGGACTTGTATTCCCGTTGATTTTGAAATTTTTGTCGCTGAAGAATGTGCAGTCGCTTGTTGAGGAGTAAAGAGTAAAGTTGGCGAGGCTGAGCTGTTCAAGCGTCGTCCACTTCGTACCGTAGGTATTAACCACAGAGTAATTGGCACTGACGCGTCCTTTGTAAAAACCGGACATGAGGAAACAGGTGACGATCCAAAAGAAGTAAATTGTGGCGGAAGTTTGGAGTGCGGCTTCATTATTGGTACCCTTTGGCCGTCGTTTCATGTCATTCTGTTCCAGCAACATGCCCAGGATCCAAAGGACCGTAACCCAACCGATTCGGGAACTGGGAAAATCCTGCTGTTGAAGATAAGCCATGGAGACGATTATGGACATGAAGATGAGGACAACTACGAGTAGGTGCCAGATCCCGATTTGAAATGGAGCAATGTAAAAATTTTTCACGTCATACACGTTGAAAACACTATCTGACGTTATGAAAGTGAATCCCTTCCCGTTGCTTATGATGAAGAGTGAGCCGCGGTCAAACACTCGGTCGAACTGTCGAACGATTTTCGGTGTCTCATACTGGGACTGGGATACCATGGCACCTGACTGAGTCGCCTCCTCCAAGAGTGTCTGATTCAATCCGCTGAGGATGAATGCCATAGAAATCTTGGTCACTTCATTGGTCGTTCTAAGTTTGAACGGCCTACTCAAGACGGACTCATACTGTTTCGGATCGAGATTCCAGGGATCACGGTATATTTGCCAGAGAACATTCCGCCCGCCGTCAATTTGGTCCTTGTAAGCCTTCAGCATATTAGGGAAACAAGAGACTCCTCGCGTACAAGGGAATCTCCTCACCACGAAGGATTGAGGGCTACAATACTTGCAAATGAACCAACCTTGCTTCACAGTCAACGAGGTGGAAGGGTCCGCATAGAGGCCTATTCTATCCCCAGCCGCCTCCGCTACTTCATACTGTACGAAAAATAGGGGGCTGATGTATGTCTGGTGATTTATGCTGGCGGACAGATTTGATTTGATATAATTCAGTTCCGGATCCCCCATTTTCCCTGCCCGCGTAAGAAACAGAATGTATTTCTGATAGACATTCAAGGAGTTGGTGATGAAGCTGAAGGGATCCCTCTGGTCCTTCGTCAACTCCGAAGTATGTTGTCGTGTCCCTTTGCCGTCGATGATGAAGACGGTGGCGAAGCAGATTTTGAACTCCATCATGAATATTGGTCGGGCCTGATGCCGGGGATTCTTCCTCCAGAGTCTTGCGACCGAGATCATGAGCGGTTTCTGGATCCTACCGTAGTCCACAGTATCCGCCCTGTACTCCACGAAGTGGATCTGACACCCGCCCACGTCGTTCAAAAGCAAGTGGAGGTCGGCTGAGGGGTCAACTTGGTGCTGCTGAGTGGATTTCCGAAATTGGGTAACGCATAAGAACAGTAGGACTATCGTGTAGGTTTTCCTATATTTTCCCACTGTGCCCATAACTGTTGTACTCTGAACAGCTACTTTCATCCAAGTGATGTGAATTTTACAACTGGATCAAGTTCAGCTTTCTGCGGAGGATACGAGCATGAAAATTTCTCTCTTGGAGGTCACCCGTAACGCTCTCCACTCAGCCACTGCAACGCTGAAGCGTATTGACATGAGTTAAGGAGCAGAGATGAAAAGCTTTTAAACTCTTTTAAAAGTTCTCGTCGTCATCGCGGCCACGGAACCACTTAATTCGTATTAATAATTGCTTTTGTTCTACGAACTGACAACCTGGAATCCATAATGAGGGGCTCTTAGCCGCATTCTGAGCTCAACTGTCGACCATCAAATCCCTTCTAATTGGATTTCAATAGCGAAAGCTCTATATCGATCTAATCCTTCCTAATTGGATTTCAATGGCGAAAACTCTATTGACCAAATACTTTGAGATTAAATCTCATTTGCGTATACCTCCATTCATCAAACCCAACCTAACCGGATCTCCATCTCTTGATCGTTTACTTGGGAATCCTAAAAATTTTATTGGACAATTAATGTCGTTTCGTCTCCACCTCCACAATACTGAGTATTCAAATATCCCCGACTTAAAAGACCCATGAATAACACATGCTAGTATTACTACTATACAACATGTGATATAATCACTCATAAATAACCCGTTACATCATTGCCAATAAATATATCCCTTTATTTCAGGAACTGGAAAGGGAACGGAACAGTTTTCCTCCTCCGACCAGGGCGGATCAATTCCAGGAGGAAGATAAAGATACAGAGAATGAGGATGGAGAGATGTGTGTAGAAAATCACAGGGATATCCGAGCCGGCAAAAGTAAGGGCGATCTGACCAGCCCGCCGCGCGTTCCTCAGGGCTTGGGGTCGGTAAGTCCCTTTGACTCGGTTGTACAGACTCCATTTTTCCCATAATCCCAGTAAGCCGGACTCAATCAAAACGCGCATCCGCCGCGGAACGATCTCCGTATGATAGTCATCCACAGCACTCAGGAAACAGATGACCCAGTTCGTCAAGGTCGTATCCTTCTTGTGAACCCGGACCTGGAGGTTATGTGCAAACCGGACCGTATCATTTTTTTCCATCTCATCCAAAAAGGTTTGCCAATACAAGGGAAAATCATCCTGGGCGGTAATGAAGGCTGTCCGAGGCCCCATCAGCTCTCCCTTCGTGAGATTATGCATGGCTGGGAAGCAGGTGTAAACGAGGTTAGACTCTGCTTTTCGGAATGCCATCAACTTGCGCAAGTTCACCTCGGTTTTATTGGCCTTGTTTTCCAGGGCATAGATCCGCTCTGTCAGCTCCACCCAAAACTTACAATTGACGGAGGCGTTACCCGCCAGTGGGAGCTCCCGACAGAGCCACGTCATGTTTGGCTTCGTCCTCCCGTCCACCTTGTACGTATCTTTTGGGAAGAAGTCGCAGTCCCACGTGGCGGAGTACAGTGTAAAATTTGCCAGATCGAGCAGGGTCGTCCATGTCGTCCCGAACGGAGCGGTCACCGAATAGCTCGCACTTATGAGCCCTTTGTAGAAGCCGAGGAGAGGGACGGAGCCCACGATCCAGATGGCGAAGAAAAACTTGACAGATCTGAGAGTCCTTGGATTCCCTACTGGTAGTGGGGCCACCCTCATCCCACTCTGCTCCAACAATGAGCCGAATAGCCAGAGGAGGGTGGAGAGGAATACCTTGAAGCTGGGCAGTCTCTCTATCCCAATGTACACCCCGGATACGAGTAGGATGAGGACAGTGATTAGACTGACCTCCAAGTACCAGACTTCGGCCTGGAACGGGGCAATGTAGAAACTTTTCAGGTCGTAAGTGTCGTACACCCCGTCCGACGTGATGAAAATAAAGCCCTTCCCATTGTCCAGAATGTGGAGGGATCCGCGGCCATAGACCCGGTCAAACTTTCGCATGATCTTCGGCGTCTCGTACAGAGTAAAAGATACCAAGTTCTGGAGCTCACACGCCAGATTGAGCAGCGTTCTATTCTGTGCTTGAAGGAGGAAGGCTGTCACGGCCTGTGTCACTTCGTCCACCGTCTTGAGCTTGAACGGTCGGTTCACCACTACGTCATACTGGTTTGGGGGAAGGCTCCAGGGGTCGTTGAACACATGCCAGAGCACGTTCCGGCCATTGTCAATCATGTTCTTGTATGCGTCTATCATGGCGTTCCAGCAAGAGGCGTCGGGGGAACAGCGGAAATCTCGAAATAGTAGGCGACGGGGACTGCAGTACTTACAGATGAACCAACCGTTTGTCAGTGTGACGACTTTCCTCGGATAGGTCAGGTCATACTCCACATAAAATATCGGGGATAGAAATGTTTGATCGTTGATCTTGAGGTTGCGGATGAAGCTGAAATCCTTAGTGGATACGGAAGTCTCTGCGTCGGCGAGGAAGAGGATGAG
This sequence comes from Bilobella aurantiaca, assembly GCA_021029175.1. Lineage (NCBI taxonomy): Eukaryota > Metazoa > Arthropoda > Collembola > Poduromorpha > Neanuridae > Bilobella > Bilobella aurantiaca. Next base: position 8,567 of record VYYI01001407.1, read on the forward strand.
CCGCTGGTACACATTTAATGATGACATGATGAAGGGAAATGGAGGCCGCTGCTTGAGCTTCTCAGGCGTGTCAAATTCGTCCCCCCCGATGATGAAGATGGTAACGAAGCATGAGACTTCTCGGATTTTCAAAAGCCGGACGTTTGTTCTATTCAATCTTGGCGGTCCTCGGGCTGAGGAGACCAGGAAAGGTTCTCGGAGCTTCGAGTAGTCCACGATTCCGGTCCTGTACTCAACAAAGTGAACGAGGCAGAGTAAGTCACCGATGGAGGGGTACAGGTTTGATCCTGAGGTATCAACAAAGTCCACGTCCGGCATTCCCGCCGCCTTCATTTTCAACCATGATGAGCCAAGTATGAATGGAAGGTGGAGGACGAAATTTTGAAGCAGAAAAATTTTGCGTTTTGTGGAACTCATGACTGGCTCTCTGAAGCGGCAGAAATGAATGAATGCGGACTTCCATATGCTCTGGAGGGTCACTTCCTTTGGTCATTATCTAAAGAGTAATGAAAGTGGAGCGGGCTAAGTGAGTGTACATTTTTAAGTACGTAAACTGGATTTCTAAAGTGATTCGTTCTTGAAAACCCGCTGGATCCCAACCAGTTCTTTGTTGACAGAAATGTAAAGTGCTGTCCTTTTAGTTCCATTGTTCTCGTTCGATGAAAAAATTACGTGGGCTAAAGAAGGGAAATTAGCTCAAGGTTCAAAGTACGAACTCCCAGCCTGATTTTGACCTTTCCGGTTAGTTCACCCCATGTTGAAAGCCTCCGGTGGCATAAGTTGCACCAGAGTTCGCCTCCGCTTGAAATTTCCCGCGCATGGGAACCACTCTTGTGCTTACGTGATGAAATACTAACTTTGGTTTCTTCCAATTTTCCCGCTCAAGTTCACAGCATTACTAGTCCATGCTTAATACCAGGGGCGGAAAGTGCCCCCGTACAGGATCAGTTGATAGTATTAGTTCCAGCGAGTCTATAATATAATCTGTATGACGCCCTCCGTCCTATCCAGCGCCAAGTGAGTTCCGCGCATAAGACAAGGGCGCAGACTCCGAGGTTCTGTCCATGCCTCCAAAGAATTAGGCTCACCTCAGTGAGAGACAGCGGTTTGACCCTGTCGTCCACATAATTCCCGCGAACGCTCATTCTCCGCGCCGGGCTCATCCTATTGTAAATACCCCATTTCTCCCAGATCCAGTACAAACCGGAACTTAGGAGAGCCCTCAGCCGGTTAGGGAGCAGCTCCCTGTGACTCTCGTCCAGCTCAGCCAAATAGAAGCCCGTCCAGGTAGATAGGAATTTGTCGGCTTTGTCCCTGTTGTGAGCGAAGCGCAAGCTTCCGTTTTTCATCCGCTCATTCTCAAAATCAGTCCATGTGGAGGGAAAGTCATTGAGGGAAGTTATAAATGCAGTGTGGGGACGCTGAAGCTCGTGCTGGATCAGTGTTTTAAGTCCCTTTTGGCAAATGTAGACGAGCCGGCGCTTCATGGACCGCCATTTTTTAAGTTTCTCCTCCCTGGTTTCTCCTCCTTTCCGCCTGATGGGCGTGCGGACTTGGGAGACGGCGTAAATCTGCTCCTCAAGATCATTGAAGAATTTACAGAAGATCCCGGTCTTTCCCTGCAGGGGATATTCACGGCAGAGCGTACTCACGTTGGGTTTGCTTCCCGCCGTAACCTTGAATCCTAGTTGCGGGAAGGGATCGCAACTCCCACTGGAGGAGTAGAGAGTAAAGTTGTCCAATTCCTTGATTGAATTCCATTTGGTGGTGAAGGGTTCGGCGACGGCGCAGCTGGCGCTCATCTTCCCCTTGTACACCCCGGAGAGGACGATGCCGGACATTACCCAGAAGGCAAAGAGGATAGCAGAGGCGCGTAAAATGGACCTGTCCTTCGTCTGCTGCGGCGCTAGACCCACACTCTGCTCAGTAAGGATTCCGGCGGTCCAGAAAACGCTATGGATGCAGACGACAACGTTGAGTAGCCCTCTGGATCCGGCGTACAGAAGCCAAAAGAATATCGTAAGGGCTGCCACTGCACCCAGTCCGATGTGCCAAACACTCGGCCCGAATGGAGTCAGGTACATCTGCCCCGTCTCCTCCACCCGCTTAGTCCCATCCCTCGTAATGAAAACGAAGCTCCGGCTGATCCCAGTCAAATGAAGGGATCCCCTACCGAAAATCCGGTCCACCTTGGTGATGATCTTGGGCGTGTTGAGTTGAGACTCGGAACGGAGCCCCTTGTACTCCCGTGCCTCCGTCAACAATGACCGGTTCAGCCCACTGAGAAGGAAGGCTAGGGCCGTTTCCACCTTGCGGTCCACCTTGTTCATCTCCCAGGCCTTACTCACCATGACGTCATACTTGGAGGGATGGGTGAGCCAGGGGTCCTCGTAGATTTTCCAAAGGACGTTCTTCCCGCCGTCAATCACGGTCGCGTACCGAGCGAGCATAGCCTTGAGGCATGAGCCCTCCAGGGGGCATTGGAAACCGAAAACTAGGGGGCCGTGGGGACTGCAGTATGTGCAGAGGAACCATCCCCGCGCAAGTTGTTCTAGTACTTGACCATTGCGCCTGCGCCGATTCGTATAGTGAAAGAAAAAAATCGGGGATAAGCTTGTCGATGCAGCAACTACCCGTGTTTGGAAATACTGGATGTCAAAGGATTGAGGGTCCGTTTCTTTCGTTATTATGAAAATTCGGTATTTTTGAGCCATTTTGGCGGCCCAAGGAACAGTCTGGATGATGCTGTGGCGACCTCCTCTGATCTTTGTATCTTCTATAAAGGTCACCGTGATATAGCATAGGACTTCCCGGATTTTGGCCGCAGTAGGGGGCCGAGAATCAAACCCGGCTCGCCAGCTCAACTTACTTGACGTAGTCAACACTGTAGGATATTGAACCTTGGAATGGTCCAGCAGCTCCGGCGTTACTTCCACCAAATGGACGATACACCTACGGAATTCGTGGAGGAATGCGTATAAATTCTCAGAAGATTCGTCCTCAGTCTCACTCGAAGGAACGCAAAGGATGGCGAAATGAATGTAAAGGAGGATAGTTCTCATGTTCACCAACAGGATGGAATGTTGGTGAGGACGGAGTTCCCTCCAGACTGAAAACTTCCTGGGAAAACCCGCGCCGTGAACACGAAAATGGGACAAACCAGAGGCGGGGTCAGGGTCCACCTGTCACAGCCCATCCCATGTGCCAACGGCCTGACCATTCTCTAGCAGTGTGAATAATTTCCGGGTGAATTTAAGACAGTCAGGGTGGCGGCAGACTTTAATAAAAATAACAATCCGCTGAGAGACATGTGTGGACAGTCGTAGCGGACATTGGAAGACTATAAAGGCCTAGACAGTGCTGAGGACGTAGTATCCTTCCGCACTATTCGGAACACAGCGGACAAAGGGATGGGAAATGGTAAGCCGCGAAAGAAAATAATGAGGGACAGGCCGCAGGTAGAGGCGCAAAGAATGACGGCTGATAAAATTACTTGATTTATGTGGTATGATTCAATGGGGAACCAATGGGTTCCTCTCTCCTTAGATTCCGACTACCAGATAGATATCACGTGAAGGAGGGCCTATTAAGAATTAATATGTGACCTTCAAGCCGGTGCCTGAAATCGTAACTGTTCCAAGTGTTAAAAATAAAGGATGTGAAAACATGGGGCCGGCCTGCGGGCTCCACCTGTTGTCTCATGGCATTACAAGCAAAGTTTAAATTGCCCATTCCCATTCTTGAGATGCGAACATGGGGCTTTTGAGCTTATCATTTGGATGACGCGATGAATTCGACGGAACAGCAATAATTGCTAATTTCCATTGTAGTATGAGATTTCAGCTCCAGATCCCAAATATCGAAATGCAGCTGTGAGTCTCGGATTCTTCTATGCCAGTTCAATATGCCATACCTTTGGCTCAAATGTTCTCAATACAGCCCAAACTAAAAGTCCCAAACATATTAAAAAGGGGAGTCTCGGGTATTTGTTATTCTACCAAGTACGACTGGATCAACATCTTGAGGAGTGCTCTGCCTCTGGCGACAGCCACGCCACGCCCAAACCCAATGGGACTGTTGTGCTATTTCGCTGTAGAGGGAACATACATACGAAAGTAACTCTGCGGCTGCTGCGACGAGTCGGAGCTATAATTCTGCACCGCAGAAGCTCTGTTTTTCCATTTATTTTTCCAACCGCACTGGGAAACCTTTGTTTCGCTCAGGGAGGACTTAGAGGAATCTCTACAGGATTCAAATGAATGGCGAAAAGAAGACGACGATGAAAGCAAAAGCGATTTCTTTTTGAGAATAATTATTGTTTGCTCTTTCGACGTTCTGAGGAATCTCTACGAGTTTCCATGCTCCAATGGTTTCCTCCTGGAGTTTTTCTAGGAACGAAAAACGTAGAAGTGGATTAGGTAGGAGGCAGTACTTGCCTATTCGATGAATTCGCATGGATCCGTGCCTACACAATCGGTAGAGAAATCCCGCAGCTCTGGCACTGTCTCCCGAGTAATGTGACGCGTGACCAAAATTCCCAGTAAAAATGTCTGTGTACTGTTCAAAAAAGGGAGAGCTGCACTTGAATGTATGATAATTTATAGTGTAAAAATAAAAATACAGGACTTTTTCGTCGTCAAGTGCGACCAGGAAGCTAGCGTGGATACTTCCTTCTGGGGACGAAGGAAGCATCCTGGAAAAGGTTAAGTACAGTTGTGGGAGGGTGTGGTGGAGAATCGGCGTCTACAACGAAGTCGTCCTCGCGGTTAAGTCCACCCTTTACGCCCCAGGCGCATCCTGGAGACGAGGAAACCCTTGAATGGTATTATGAGCGGATGAGAATGGGCTTGCGAACTTCCGGGGCTTCCATACCATCATAGGACACTCTGCTGTATACAACAAGATGGCCGTCTATAGCTCGAGTAAACCTGAGAGTCAGAGCTCTGGCGGGCGAGGCTTCAACGAAAAGTGTTCCTTCAAAAGAAGAATCAAGAGTTTGGACCAGTGCCGTGGGCACTTGACCCACTTCGTCGCGGATGGCTAGCAATTCTTCGAGTAGGGTGAACAGCTGGGTTTCCTTGAGCAGCCCACGAATTTCTGTCCGACTAGGACCCTTTCCACAATAACTACTATCCCTAACCCATCGTAACCTTAAAGTCCCTCGCAAACTCCTTTCGCTACAATGTTTATGCCTTGAAATTTATGGATTCGAACAATTCAGAATCCCAATAATAAGAGAAGAGAATTTGTTCCCAGAATTTTTAACTGCTCCAGCCTTTTAATCCTGGCCCATCCGCATCGGAATTGCGCAGCATTCCCAATTCAGCCCCACACCTGCGTCTGCTACGTTGAGAACGACCCAATCATCACAAGGTACTTCGAGTGGAATATATTGGATGCGACCTCAGATAGGAGTCCCTCAGTAAGAGATGTGTGGCGGAACGGCTATGTTGAGACCTTTCGGCATTGACGGAATCACGAGTATTTGATAAGGTACACTGAGCCCATAGCGACTCAGTCAGTGGAGGTTCTCAGATATTATATTCGGGCAAGGCCATGTAATGTTTGAGGTGAAGCTCCAAGTGAAACATGAGCGCTCCGTCTTGGACAGGGTTTATGGCTTGGAGGAGTTCAATAGAATGAGAAGATGTCGGCGGGAGAGTAAATGCGTGGGTGATATGACGGAGGAGGATGCGAGATTGCGAAAGAGCTTTGTTATTGCGTCACACTCTATCAAGATGAGGAGGAGGAGGAGGAGATTCTAATGTGCAAAAAATATTAACTTTCTCCTCACAATACAATCCCCTTCTAATTGTGATGTAAAGGCTCCTTTGTGCCTGAACCTATCCGCTCTGGCCGTGACGAGTGAGTGCGTTCTTGTGATCAACAAAGTGGTCCAGGGTCCAACGCCATTTGATCGTAGCGAAAGTGGAGGCGGATGCCAAATTTAATGGAGGTCCTAGGTACAGCGTAGTATCCTCTTGCAAGAGTGAAACCGCATTTTCTCAAATTTGGGTCTGTAGCCTGGACCACTCCTAATAGGTTGGGACGAAGGATGACAGCGGGAATGATGGGAGGGGGCGGATACGGGTGTATGTGGAGGCCATGTCTCTAGGGGGAGATGTGCTGGGCGGAGGAACTGCCAAATATTTTCAGTGCATGCAGTTGACGAGAAACGAGGAGGACCATCGATCCATGATTGTCACAACTTATCTTCAGAGTTGGGGGAGGAATTCTGTGTTCCGCCCCACTGCGCCCTGGGCGGGCTCCCTTTGAACTCGTATGCGGTTTGGGCGGAAGTAAATCCCATCCACTACTATACGGCTGGGGTAGTCACTGAAGCAATGGGAGTGCAAACGGAATTTTTGATAGGATATTTCTAATAGATTCATAATTTCATTGTGTAATTAGTATGCAGCAATGGAATATCGAGCAAAACCCACGTCATAGCCTCCAATGTTTCTTCCTAAGAGACTTTAAAGCACAATACCTCTGTCTGCATAGGCGCGATATTTGCTCGTTCATATCCCCCATGAAGGCTGTGATCTGTGATGACTCGGAATTTGGATATGTACCAATCCGTCATTGAAGCCCCTGCTAAGCAAATCTGGACATCCAATTTTTGAAGCACAAATGATCGGCGCTAATTTTCAAATATTCGCGCGGGTAAGAAATGGAGGTTTTCTTAATTTAAAGGAAAAAATGTTAAAGTTTGGAGGCATGTCAGAATCCACTGATATGGTACTATCGCGACTTCCTGTCGCGTACGAAACCTGCGCTCATAGTGTGCTTCTCGGTATTGCTGCTTCAATGATGAGTGTGCCTAGGGTCTCGTGCGCAAAGATGAAGAGTTCCGCCTCGAAAAGGAGCATGGCCGCATGGCATGCTTCTAATGCTTAATACTGTGAACTAAATACTGAGACGGCGTAAATACCAGGGGGCTTAATTTGTTGCAGGGTCCTGCAACTACCGGCACATGTCAATGCATTGTCTTTGAATGAAACTTGCTTCCCAAACTAATTTCAACATAATTTCGAAAAAATATTCAAATTGGACCGTAGATTTTCATCTGGGGCTTTTTATTACCATTCATTCATGGTAAAAACAAATCGGCAATCGGAATTTACGAAAGTAGTGTCAGAGTAATAGATATAATTTTGTAATGACCACGCAGTATAACTGATGTTAAAGCTATTTAAAATTTACATCCGGTCTAAGGGTCACGCGGTGAACCTGAATGACCTAATCGGTAATTGTGATAAATATAGTTTTGTGCTGAAAGTTTGTACCGGGATGTTTTCTTTAAATTGATGCCACCGATGGTAGAGATTTACAACTCATCGGCTTTCTTTTCGATATGATAGTACGCTTGGCGGTTCTAAAGGTTAACAAAGTACGTAGAGTTTGCCCAGAAGGCTGCTAGGTGATCTCGATCGTTGGCCACAAGACGTTTAAACATGAAAGTTTTCGATATTCAGCAAAATTGTATTGCAACATCTCGTGGTGTTATCTGTTGTTACTTAGAACACAGTTCAAGGAATTGCTAAATGGCTTGAACTTCGACCCGGATATTTGACCACGGGTGAAACCAACATGAAAAGTGATACCCTAAACGAAAATGACACGTAGAATCTTGTGGTACCATTTTTGTTTGCATGGAAATTGAAAGCACCGTTGGTGAATTGACCAATGATTTGGATTTTAACACCTAGTTTTGGTTCTAGGTCAAAGCTTCATCGAAATAAAAATTCACCTTTGTATTACTCCATTTATCTGGCTTTTGAACAGTATACGGTGCGTAATGGTGTGCCCAAGCATTTCGTGAGTTTAGCCCGTTGAGATCAACCAACCAACAGAGAAGTTGCGTTGTTACTAGTTACTATGTAGAGAAGATATAGAGATTTAACATAAATACTTGACTGGAGGTCAGAAGCAAAAAGGGGAAAATCGAAATGGCGAGGCAAAATTTGACTGAAAATTCAGTGGTGTCATTAGTATTTGCCTAAGACTCACGGTTCATAAAATTGCTGAATAGCTTGTCCCTTGACCTGAGTATTTGACCTCGGATCAGATTTAGATTTAAAAAACATAGTACTGTAGACCAAGATGACGCTGAAAAGCTCGTAGTGCCATATATTTTTGCGTGGAGCGCAGGGTTTATGAGTAACCACTAATTTGAACTTTGATCTCTGGTCAAGTTTTGACCACGGTAAAAGTTTGCTGATACTGGAGTCAATTTATTGGATTGGTGATGGTGTATCCCACTTACTTAAAGGTGCACCAAGCGGTTCTAGAGTTTACTGCGAACAACCGAAAAAAAATAGTGTCGTTATTATACAGATAGCCATAATTTTCTTTTATGCGGAAATCAAAGATGGACCCACCAGTCATGAAGAAATCCATCCACGAGCCCCCCCCATTTTTTATTTGCTACATTCCGAACTTATTCCCTATCACTGCGTCTGCCACTGAGTCCCAAACAAAAACAAGCCCCCGCCCCTTTCGAAGTAGAGCTATACAGCTGCTTTCTTAATACTCACTCATCCACAGACAATCCCCTGTGAGTTTCTCATCCACAATCACAATCTTCCTCCATTGTACTGCCATTAATTATTCGCTTCTATCCTCCAAGCACTCCGGTTTCTGCGCAGCAGTACCCCCTCCTTCTACCATCCCCTCACCATGGGATAGAACATATATCTAATAGATCCTTGTTCCATTGCGGGCTGCGAGCCCATGTGTGTCAACTGGCAGAAAGTTGGGGGGAGAATGGGTTTAAATTAATTTGTTCCCGTCACGAAAATACCTGGAACTCCGCTGCTGCTTCCACGGCCCATGGGCTTACGCATACACACAAATGCATAATATTCCCTCAACGTTAATTTAAGTAATAAATCTAAATAATGAAGGCATGGGGTCCTTGTTTACATTTCCGCCCCATGGGCTCCTACTCTGGGATTAAAACTTGCGCTCCACCAAACACACAAACCCGATGCTCCAGACCCGCACTGTGCCAGCTGTGCTAACTAAAAAAGCTCTCGCACCAATCTTCTCCTCATTCTCACCACTTCTATCCCCCTCCGTCTTCCACCCCGCCGCATCACTTCCTACACTCATTTCCTGCATAATTTTTCTAACAGACACTACAGAAACAAGGTTCATGGTCACGCATTTGAGAGTTCGTCCAACTGTGTCTTCAGTAGCGCATTAGATTATCCCGTCCAATTCAATCCTCACATTCCCCTACTTCTGAATGCTAAGAAAAAACTAATATGGAAATACCTATATCTATATTGAAAAAAATTATCTATAGTTTTGACTCGTAGGCAAATAATGCTGCCTATGAGATTAAGACTATGGACTAAGTCTGTAGACTTCCAAACTTTTTCAGTTTGTCCAATGCATTCTTCATCTTTAGCTACTTGAGTCGTTGCGTCACCGCTGGCTTGCCCAGTAATACCTTCGTACTCTCGCTACTTGAAGATTACGGTGTGGCCAAGATTTCTGAATTCAACCCATCGGAATCCGGCAGGGAATATCTTTTCAAAATGCCACATTCACAAGCATCCACTATTCTCGTCGCTATCCTCTTCCTGACAGTGGGCTATTGCAACGGACTCAACTGTGGCAAAGTGACTCGGATCATCTCAAAGGAGCTTTACAGTTACCTCGCCAGTGTCCAATTTCCCTCCCCGAAGCCCCTTCATCAGAGCCACTGGAGTCTGGAGATGAAGACGGACGTTCCCTACACATTCCTCGGGGTAGTTACGGGAATTTCCAAACTATTTCTGACTATACGAAAAATATTCAGCTTAATATACTGTATTTTTCAAGGGTTGGAACGTCACTGTGGAAACAAACGGAGCGAATAAAACGGCAAACTTTACGAGTCGGGAGGAGGTGACATTGAAGCAAGGTGAGTTTTTGCCCCTACCATAAATTTTCAATGCAGTAAATAATACACAGTGATAAGGTACTGCTTCAACCTTTGAGACATGAAACCCCTCTGAATTTTCCTTCCACAAACAGGCGAGCCGATCTCCTTCCATTTCCGAATCCGCTGGGAGCCTGAGCAGCCCACTCCCCTCGTTCAACAACTTATCTGGGAGGGTAAGGAAGTTTGCCAGGGAGTCGCACCCATCACAACGAAGAAAAGAGACAGTGAGAATGCCATTAGGAAACTCCGCAGTTCCTCGAACAGGAGATTAGTACAGTGGAAAAAATCCCGGTTGAATTATGCCTAAAATAACAGGTATCTTAGTGCTCTCAGCATCGCCGTATAGAGTCCTGATGTGAGTGATCCCAAGTTGCTATAGGGAACAGAATTGGAAAATTGATATCAGAGCGAGAAAATTCTATTTCGAATCCTGAGGATGTTTCCCTCTTCAATAAATAAATACAAGTACGACCTCCACATCCAAATATTATTATTATTATTATTATAATCTTCGCCAGCCTAGAATTATAGAAACTTTCCAAACGTGACTGGAGGGAATGGGTGTATTTATCATGAGCATGAGCATACTTTGATGTATGATTGCATTTTTCAGCTGTGATAATGCAAATAATATTTTCCGTATGCACGAGAGGTATTGGAAAGTCTGTGAGTCATGGCGCACCTCGCTGGGCGGTAATATTAGTTTTTACATAGTTACAACTAGAGGGAGGTGAAAATTTGACAATAGCATACGCAAAAGCACAACATAGTCCGTGAGCACAGACTTGGGTCATGAGAATTGATGAATTCTCAAAGTCAATAAATACACTTACAGAGATAACGAAAACGATGATGACAATAACAGTCGCAGCTGGACCGTCGACAGCATAATCCAAAGTTCAAAATATTCTCCTCTCACCAAACGAAAGTTTCAGATTGTAGTAAGGTTCTATGACTCACTGTAGCAACGCCGTTATTCAATATTAACATCCATCGTAGGCGTATACACATATGTGTACGCACTCCCGAGGTTATCCACAGACATGCAAGCCCAGGGGCCGTTCAAAAATTAGACCATGACTAATTTGTCAACCTTTGACCCCATCCCTCCTTATCCCCAAATACTTCAGGACACTTTCGCTGCCACCTCATCCCGTCCTGTGAGACGTCATCCAGATTTCCACCGGGATTTTCAAACTTTCCGGTGAACTCCTGCCTCCATTCCATTGATGGGCGAAATGAGTGGTTCATAGTGCCGAACTGATCTATAACTTGAACTATTTGGA
>VYYI01001408.1:0-19779 GCA_021029175.1 Bilobella aurantiaca
TTCCCTCCTCCTGCGCTGCCTGGATGGGAATGACGTAGGTTGTAGATGTAGGTACGGAAGGGGCAACTGCCTGGAACTTTGTAGAAGGCCCTTCCGAACCTCCAGCACAGAGACAGTTCCATTGGAAGAACTAAGTAGCAAGTCTAAACGACTGCACGCATCCATGCTTTCTCCAGACCCTTCTTCTCACGAAGTATCTTCCAAGTGTCCCTTCAAAGATATGACTTTCCCCTCTCCTGAGGCTCTCTGCCGGCCCTTAGCCTTAGCATTTCTTCAAATACAGAAGGCCAACACACTTTACGAGACAACTTTCCTCATTTCCAATTGCTCTCGCAAGGACTTCCCTTAGAATAGGCCCTTTCTCATCAAAGTCTCCTCCACCGGAAGGAATTCCCTTCATATGCATGGCACTTCGCAATTGGATCTCAACAACCCAACACACTTTCCCTCCAAATTAAGGAGAAGACAAAAGTACCACTCAAAATTAGTTCAAAGTTCTCTTCTTGGTTGACGTTCATTGGTTTTACGATAATTTTAATTGGATTTTTGTGACGATGATTTTCATCGTGTTTACTAATGAGAGCACTTGAAAACTAAATATTTGTTGCGTTACAAATAGTCTTCAAGTAAAGTCCAAAGTACTTTTTTTTTGGCTAACTCAGCCTAATTTTTTTTTTAATTTTTCTGGTTTGCTACTGAGAGAGCAAAACTTTTTCATAGTGCTACAAATTGCCAAAAATTTATTTAAACTAGTAACGATTTAAAGTCTTTCCATAAAATTTAGAGCTCAGCTTTCATTTTGAATATTTATTATACATACGCTTTTTATCAAAATAGGTTCCACGAGATGCGTGAATTACATCTGGCTGCGGTTAATTTCCCTTGCCATCAATTAAGACCAACTTAACGTCTCCTTCCTATATATGAGCTCCAAGGGACTTGACGACGCCAAAAGAGTGTACCCTTGAGCTTAACTAAATTAATTTAACTCTACCTTGATCAATTAATACTCAATTAACAAGTTCGAGGCAGCGTCCGCATTTCCATTGCACCGATTTTTATCGTTAGATGAGAAAAATGCTAATCACAATCTTATGATCCAGAGCTCATCTCGAAATAGATAAAATGTTACATCTTAAATGCAATTTTAATTAAAAATATGGAATCAAATATTAGAATTTAGGAAATGGTTGGCTGTTTTAACAATACAAATAAAATTTAGTAATTAACAACTGAATTTCCAAAACACAATGAAAAAAAAATATATCTAAATTTTAAAATATTTTTTTAGATTCAAAATATTCAAAATTAAAAAAAAATATTTTGTGAAACTTAAAATACTAATAATTTTGAAAATGGGGTTGAAGGGTAGTAATGGGTGGGATTGTCGTGACTTGGGAGCCTGGAGTGGTTGCCTGGAGAAAGTTGTGTAAAGTTACAAGTCAAGCATTTCATCCGACTAGTTCATAGAGATTAGATAAACGTAAATGAAAGAGGGAGGTTCCTGGGAACACCGTGCAGCACGGTTTTCTCGCGAACCGTGCACCGCCGCTGCCTCAGTTTCAGCAGATGAAGAAGCCCAGGTAAATCGATAGCGCCTTTCTCTTGCCACTTTCTCTACAGTGTTAGGGCCCTTTTCCAAGGTACCTTCCACTAAAAGGTAATGCTAGTCACTAGCTCTCCAGAATAAGTCCTAGTCTCCTTATGAAGCCCTAATGGCCAATATACCCTTAGGTGTCTACCTACCTAAACACAATTTCCAGGAAAAAAAAAGAAAATGACAAAAGGACATAGGGACCCTTAGGCAAGGTCCACTAACAAATTCCCTTTCGAATCCTCCAGCCCCACTTCCAAGCCCCCCAATAATAAATAGCAAAATATTATTTAGTTAGGAGGATACAAAGGAAAACCACTCTCTCGCCTCATAATTCATAATTATTGATCTTCCTTTTTCGCTTCAAAGAACGAATCTGACAAATACACTTGCGACAATGCCATCAAAATATACATTTCCAATTTGATTTGTTACCTTTTTAATATAGGCAATTTTAGATCACTGCGATAGAGCGAGGAGGATGCATAAGAAAACTCCGGTCGAATATCTTTCATCAAAAAAAATGCCATCTTTATATCGTGGAAATTACTTACAAACAACTGAAAGTTATAACAAAAATTAATTCAACAACTAGATTAATTTTATAACTATTATATAAAATTAAATACTATTCTTGGCTAGCTATCAGAGAAAAGCATAAATTAATTTAAATATACCTCAGCTTCCAACTTTCAAAAGAAAAACAACTTCATCTAAATAATTTTCATAAAAAAGCCGATTTGTACACTCGAGTTGATTAATTTGTGATAAAAATTAGTTAGATTTTTTGGTAAAATATAATATAAATGTTTTGGTATTCTGTTTGAGTTGAGTTTGAGTTGCGTGATTTGGTCTGATGAAATTAGCGTCACAGAGAATTGTAGATTTACGGAAGAACTTTCACCATTTTGAACTTCATTAATAAACGCTCAGGAATACTGCCACGGTCTCTCAGAAGTGCCTCCGTCAAAAGTACCTCTCTCAAGGGCTCTCACATGGAAATTGAAGGCTTTCTTTCCATGCTTTACGTCCATAATTCCCTTTGATGTTCTGGAGTATGCGAGTATTCATAATCGACATGCACATAGGCCCTCTCCACATTCGGCAGGAGCTCAAGCCTATTTTGCAGCGATTCTCCCAGATCATGCGACACTTTCAGCGTCGTGTCCGGATGCAGAACTATGTCCACTTCAACTATGACCTTCTCTCCTGCGTGGTAGGCCTTGCAAGTGTCTACTTGAAGGATCCGCTCATCGTGCGTCATCGCAATATACGTCACGCGCTTAATAAACTTAGGATCAGCACATTTGCCAACAATGAGGCGGCAGTGCTTCAGAACGTTTCGACTCCAGGAGTACAGAATAAACAAACTGATGAGGAGACCACCAATCGGGTCAATGAACGGCGACACTTTTGACCCTAGCAGAGCCAGCACAATGCCGAAAGTGTTCAAGAAGAGGTCATTTCGGTGGTCTTCGGCCAAGGCCTGACAGGTAAGGTTGTCCACCAGGCGGCAGTAGACGTATAGGACAAGTTTTATGCCAATGGCCACGACCACCAGGGCAACGGACCATATCCCAAGGTCTGGAGGCTCAGGCGTCCCGATGAGGGCACTCATGGAGTGGATAATAAGTTGAAGGGACAGTGTCGTCATAAGGGATCCAAGCACTACGATTCCCACGGTTTCGAAACGACCCTTACCGGAAGGGTACCGGTAAATCTCGGTTTCACGGGACAAGTACTTTGTGGTAATGATAATTGCCGAGGAAATTAGGTCCATCAGTCCATCGGCCATTGTGGCAAAAATCGAGAGAGATCCAGAAATCAGCGCAGCGGCCAATTCGAGGCTGAATAGGAGGACACTGGCTAGAGCGGTTCCGTAGATGGCAATATTGACCTTGAGATTCTGCTTCTGCGCATCTTCAGCCTTGGTGGGCACAACGGGTGCCAGCATAATGTCAATCAGTTCGTTTTGACTCTGATAGAATTTTAACAATTTCTTGCTGTCCGTGGCATGGAGCTCATCTTCCGATTTCTTTTGGTCGATCAAGTGAAGTGGGTCCGGAAGAGGCAAGGGCGAGTAGTTGTAGGCCTTGGGCGGTGCCTCAGGGGGGAGGAGCATGTCAATGACGCTCTCTGTCCGACTATTACTGGCATTAAGGGCTCCTCCAGTGCAATCACTTCCGCTCGAAGGGTGCCTTTCATGTTCTTCAGGCTCTTCTGCCCCTAATTGGCTATATCGCTTTCCATCATCATTCCTAGTGGAAGTACTGAAAAAAAAGTGGCATCTTTAACTTTTCACTTTGGGTTTTCTATTTGCATGAAAA
Organism: Bilobella aurantiaca; assembly: GCA_021029175.1. NCBI lineage: Eukaryota > Metazoa > Arthropoda > Collembola > Poduromorpha > Neanuridae > Bilobella > Bilobella aurantiaca. The sequence goes on from VYYI01001408.1 coordinate 3,922, forward strand.
ATCAAGAAAAGAAAAATTTCTCTGCCTTATTTATTTAGGCGGAAACTCGGTTTTTAATTGGCTCTTACCTGTTTCCGCCGCCAAAAATCAATTTCCGCTCCGAACTTCTCGGGGATGGCGTTCTGCTCATCCTCTGCCTGTTTTTATTTTAACAAATTGTAATAAACAAACCGTGTTTTTTAATGTTTTAAAACGAATCACGCTCACGACAAAATGACAGAATGTGTTGACTTTGGCTACTGATTTGCTTCTGGAGACAGTGATTCAAGCTAACGCAGTTCAGAGGCAATGAAGACTAAAAATAGACTTTGGAAAGTTAAGAAGCCCCACAGGAACGTCACAGATCACAAATTGCCTCCTCCAGACGTACTGAATGTAGCAGACAAATTGCTATTGCTACTGCAAATGAACCTCGTGGTACTGTTTCCTGGACTAGTAACTCTATTGATTTTTTACATGCTAGCCTCTGCTACACAGTATCACTCGATAGGCCTTCCTTTGACAATCGACCAAGGTCAGATGAAGACAGAGAAAAATCATCGTAGTAACAATGGACTGAAAAAGAATTGAATTTGAAGGTAGAGCACCTCGATATAAAGTTTCCTTTTGAATAACAAAATTATCAAAATGTGTTATGAAGTTGCGGTTTTCAGGTTTTCTACAGCGCGGGCTGGTGTGACCACATACAGGGTCATGTCATTATTTTCCAATGGAGAAAGTCATCTTATGACGCTTGACATGCAAAAAGAGAAAGTGCTTTCAGACCTTCGCTTTGGCGAAGCGAAGGGGCTGGAAGGAAACCAAGAAGCTTCCAGGGCTTCTTGTTGCAATAAATAAGTTTAAAAAAAAATTAATTTCGGTCTGTTAAGCTTTGTGGCGAATACAATTGATGATTAAAGTTAAGTGTTGAACCAATTAAGGCTAATGAACCCAACTTTCATCTCTAGTTACCTTTAAATTGGAAGAGTATCGCTTTCCCAATAAGAACACAACCATAATTACGAAAAACAAAATCAACATTCTTTGAAACCATTTGCATTACGAGACGACTAAGATGCTTAAAATTGTGTTTTTACTCACTAAATATTGTAAGCAATATTGTTACATTATATAAAAGCCCGTAGCTTTATTTTCCGGTGATATTACACGATAAATATTAAAATCTAGCTAATTTTTATTAGCTTGATTTTTAATAAAAACGTACTGTACTTCAAAATAATTTCGAAAGAAAACTCTTGTCTGTTTTTCACACCGGCTTCTCTTAAATGGAAAAGAACAATTACATTTAAAATTTAGAAAATTAGTATCAAACGATAATGTCTACCCTACTTTTGCACTTTGATTACTTTGATTGTTCAAGGACTTTCACCGGATCATTAACTTCAATTTAGAATGTTATATTAACAATGCTTTAGGTCAATTGCTAGAACATTTAGCCTATAACAATCGCCCCGCGCATTCCCCCGAAAATAAAAAAAAACTCGAACTTCTGAATTTCGATTACAATTTTCGAAAGAAATAATTTTCGAAAATGGACTCTAGTCTCAAAGAATTCAAAGCATACTGGCCAACTCTACTGGAAAATATTCGTCAAAACGAAAATTATAAGGACATCCATCAATCCTTGACTTGGCAAGAGCGAGTCCTCAATGAAAATGTACCACACGGAAAATTAGTTCGGTAAATAAAATTATGATTACAAATTGGCGTTACCGTAAAAGCTCAAATAATTCAAATTTGGTTTCTTAAGTGCCCTAACTTTTCTGGAAATCTACCGAGATTTAGTTCCGGTTCGCACCAATAAAGAAGATAATGTATCCTTCGTAATTGCCTGGTGCATTGAAATGGTAAATAATTTGAAGAAAAAAAATACATCGTGTGATACTTTATAATTGTTTGGACGCAGATGCAAACAGCATATTTGATTGCTGATGATATTATGGACGCTTCCGAGACGCGACGAGGGAACCCTTGTTGGTACCGCCTTCCAGACGTAGGAACAATCGCTGTGAATGATACACTTTTGCTCGAAAATTTGGTGTATCAGTTAATTAGCAGAGCTGTGGAGGACAGGGTGGTTCTTTTCGAATTGACGCAAATGTTTCTCGACACGTCATACAAAACGATTCTGGGCCAATCACTGGATACGCGCATTAGTTCCCTGAAAGATTATGACGGGTAAGAAAAATTCGCATTCAAATATGATGTAACCGATTAAAATCCCTCGGTGATAGGTGTTGTAAAATCAAATGAAATTGACAATTTTTCAAATGTTTCGTCTGCAGATTTAGTATTGAAGCGTATTCGGCGATTGTTAAATACAAGACAAGCTTCTACACCTTCTACCAACCTGCAGCACTAGCCCTAATCCTCGTAAGTTGAAAAACTTTAAACATTTAGCTAAGCATGGCAATTAAATATTTAAATTTGATTCATCTCAGGCACGAAAAATCGAAGATCGGCACATGAAACCAGTTGAAGATGTATCTTTGAAACTGGGTCACCTTTTCCAAGTTCAAGATGACTATATCGATTGTTACGCGGATCCAGAATTTTCTGGAAAAATTGGAACGGATATTATAGATGCCAAGTGCTCTTGGTTGTCAGTTACAGCCCTATCACTCTCAAACAAAGAGCAAAGGGCCACTTTCTCAGTAAGATCGAATTATTTTCTATTCTATAAAACATGAAACACACGTAAGAAAATAACATGCTGCTTAAAATAAACAATCGGTTATTGATTTAGGAATACTACGGAGTTAAAGACAAGAAGGCTGAAGCCATCATCAAAGGACTCTATAATGATTTGAAGATTCCAGAAATATTCGTGGAGTTTAAAGATTCAATGTATAAAAACATTATGGAAGCAATTGGGACTTTGGATTCGGATATTCCGAAAATTTCCTTCATCAATCTACTTAACTTGACGTACAAGCGAGAGAAATAAAATTAGATTAGGTATCAGATTAGATATCTTCGGATATACTTCAGTATAATCGGGATATTTGAATAAATTTCCAACATTCCGTGAATTTTCAGAAAACAATAATTTAAAAAAAAATCTGTTCTATTTCAAGGAATTCTGGATGAATCTTTAATTTGTTGCTTTCATTTTATCTTAATAAAAAAATATTCCACCGTAAACTTATAAATGTAATAATCATGTTAATCAATATGTAAGCCTTTTTTCGGAAACACTGATTTCTAACTTAAAATACTTGATATAGAATATCCGGATTTAGCGCTAACAGGTGAGAGGTGACTCAATTGGTATTCATTTCTCGTTTGGTCTCTCGCATTGTGGGTTGCTAAATTAAAATTCCATTTGACAATTCTGACTCGGGCGTACACTGGTATTTTGGTTTTAGTGCTATTCGCTTCTTACAATACCCAAAAATATAGAATAAATACAAATACCACAATGAAACCAGCGGCAGCTTTGGCGTACATTGATTGGAAGTTAAGATAAGTTGCATCCTTCTTGTATTTCTGGGAAAGCAGACTCAAATTTTGGGCCTTGTAGTCAATTTCTGACAAAACTGCACCACGATTGATTACGTCATCAATGTTTTGAACCATGATGCGCTGAACGTCTTGCAGTTCCGTATTCAACGTGGATAAGTTCCGGCGACTACGGGAATCCAGAACATTCTTCCTGGCCTTCTGAATGTAGGTATCTATGAAAAAGTATAAATCTTAAATGCGAGAGCGATCTCTCAATACTTAATTACTTTTTCTAACCGAACTCAATGAAGAAGTAAGGCCGTGTCACGGTATGGATTTTGTTAGCATATTGAGACATAAATTCTTGAGCTAGATCTTCCAGGTATGTAAACGCAAGACGTTTAGAAAAACTCTTTTCACAGAGTGTGAGATAAATTACATCATGTTCAATCAGGTAGCTGCAAAAAGAAATTTTTAACTTGAAAGATACAAAAGGCTAAATCGCTGAATAAATATAAGATAAAATAATATAAAAAAAATTACTGAAAAATATATGTGCCTGATTCCAAGGAACATCTCGCTGGACTCTGGGAGTTGAGACGCCGAAAGAGCAACTTTGCCTGTTGCTGATAGTCCACTAAACTCTTTTCGTACTACAAGAAAAACAAATACTTAAACAAATCCATCATTATTCATTAGTAATCGCAGTCAAGTGCTATTATAAAATTGCCATTGCTTACCTCTTCATCGTTCTGCATTGATGCAGCCAAAGGCATAGAGTCCCTTAACCGGGAAATCATAGTAAAGAGCACCATCTTGACTTCGGCGACTTTGCGCTAACTAAGCAAGTGTTTATAATTGTATTACAAATATTTATGATCATCTATAATGAAAATTGATAACCTAGATAATAACAAACGAAATTGTAAACTTCAAGCTTACCTAAACACACTGATTTATTATCGATTGAAAGAATCGCCGATCGCAAACACACCGGCAAATAAAACCAGCGATAAGCCAAGTTAACTGAAATCTCAGCTCAGCAGCAGCAGCTGTTTTTAATTAGGAAACTAATTTGCTAATTACAACGCGTTGCGAATAATCTTGGAACCAGTTGTTAATTTACGAGAATCCAGACGACTAAGCCACGCCAATTACTAAGTTAATTAACAACTAAAAGTGCTTTGGTACAGCAATTTACAAACTTAAGTCAAATATCCCTGAGCTGAAAAATGACAAGTGAGAATTGACAAGTCGACGTGTCATCTGTTCGCTTCTCTCTCTGACTTGGGTTTACTTACTTAACTTGAAGTTTGAATACTCCCGCACATAATAAATTTCTCATAACACGTGACTTACACTAGCGTCTCCAGTTTACCTTACAGAAATGAATTTGAAGTAAAAAATTGAAGGTTGACTTGAATTTTGATTAACCGATTTGTTAATTGCAAAGTTTAATTTTGGTTAATTGACTATTTAATTGCAACACCGCCGTCGAGGGCATCCAGGTGGATAGCAGGTACCTTGCTGCTGCTGTCGTTTGTACTGCTCTTCCTGACACTTGGCAGCCATTTGCAACTGCTTCTGTGCTTCCAGGTTCTGACACTGTGAGTACTCCTTCTCGATGAATTCGGGGTTCACGTACTTTGTTCCCGCACAAACAGAGGCGTTGAGCTCGTAATTAGGTTGGGTAGTGTCTATCAGCTGCTGGCGTGGGAAACTGGACAAGACAGAAGGTCAACAGTTGACCTTCGGTCGACCTCAGAACTTGATTTTGTGACCTTACTCAATGACACCGCGACAAGGGTAAGGATGGAGGCCAGTTCCACCACATGGGACCCAGAATCGGTCACACTGCTCTCGCAAAAACTGCGCATGTGGCTTGTTGTCATCAGGATTAAACGTTCCGGTCAAAAAATTGGTCCTGACTGGAAGGTCCACCAAAATATAGCGTTCGTCGTCCCCGCTTTTTTTTTAGAAATAAAAAGATTTTCAAAATTTGGTAGGGGAAGTATTTTTTAAATAAAACTTACGCCTTTCCGTCAACAACGCAAACCGGCCTGTCACAATTATTCGTGACCTGGACAAAGGGTGTCAGAGAACTACGCCATTTTGAATACTTGTCGCAGCATTCTGCCGCTTCACGCTCCTTGGCCTCCTGCTTCTCTTCCTGAAAGTCTTCCAAATGACAAACAGGAAGCTCTTGCGGAAGTTTGTATTTTGGAACTGGTCTACAATTTCCTCCAATTGCACTCAATTTATCATTTTCTAAAAAAAGTGGTCCAATTTGGGGCCACTACTCTTACTCGCATGATGGCGGACAGCGAGCGGGGCGGTCACATGGATTGTCCGTTCTGCGCACAGCATCGATGAGCGCGTCACGCCGTGGAAAGTTGTTGAGGGGACTTGGAACCCACCCGCGGTAGCAACTCTTGCAATTTAATGAGCATCCGATTGACGGATTCCAGCCTTCCATCTTAGATTAGACTTTTCAAAAAGAAATGTTTAAAAAAATATTTAAAAAATGGAAGCGTAAGCAGCAGCAGCAATAAAATCAAATACCACCGCGCATCGAGAGTATCCTATTTATTGTTCATCGAATGGCCATTTCCCAAAGTCTTGTTTAAAAATGGAAAACTATTTGGATTTGCCTGTTGCTAGGGTAACAAAAGCGTGGGAAGATTTCCCATCTGCACTGTCTCCAGAATGATGTCTTCCTTCCTGGAGGAGCATAATTGCGTGATTATCCAGTTGACCTTGCACTTGGAGCCTGGAACCTTCAATTGTCATTCTGGAAAGCGATGAGTAATCATGAAAACAAATAGCGGTGATCCTCCAGTCCTAGATGTCCCAAATTACTGCTTCCAGTAGCTTATTGTTCTCTGGAGTGACAAAGCCAAGTTTTAATGCTCGTAAACTTACCTAAAGTACTTCGATTGTCTTAATTATTATTGAGTCATTGCATTCCCGCCTCAAGGCTGCTGGAGTCATTAGTTTTTTTTTCCTAGCAATGCAATTAATTCTCCATTAACTCATATGCCCCGAAGAACTTGCCGTTGAACAGTCTACTTAAAAATGGCGACAATTGTGTCAAAGGGTCTGTGTCTCCTTGCGATTCTCTCCAACCTAGCCCCACTCCAGGTACATGCTCGAGACGACTGCGCACACCTCTTTTTCACAGCTGCCTGGCACAAGTGCCTTCAACAACAGTTCAAGAACAATTGGCTCATCCGCACAAATCCATTTGACGATCAATCCCTCGAAGAAGACGATTTCGATATGCCTGAATTCAACTTTCCGACTTTGCCGTAAATTCTTTGACTATTTAAAATTATAATAAAGAAATAGGCTTGTGTAAAAAAATTTTGTTTTAATTTTTAAAATAAAAATGTGTTGTAGAAATGTGAACGAACTCATCGAACAGGCGCAGCAGGCGGCGCATGCCTCACATGGACATGACTCCACAGGCTCGTTTTCGTCATCTTCGTCCTCTTTCACTTCCGGTGGAAATGGCATCAGTAAAAGCGTAATTTCTTCGAACGGTTGTACTTGGACCGTGGAGAGCAACGGTCTGTCCATATCCACATCTGATGACGGCAGTGAGCGACATGCCAAGGTCGTCATTGGACAGCCCGATTCGCTGACAAGTGTAATTGGTGATGACAACTCACTTCAAGTGCATGTCAAGTACCCGGATACGACAGAACGCTGGGTAAAGGTGACGCTGGATGAATCAAAAAGTGCAAAAGATTTGAAAATTAATCGACACAATGGCATTTTGTACATTGAGGGAAACATCTAAAAAAACACTAAATGATGAATGCTCGAATTCGGAAAATATAAATGTTCAAAATTTTTTATTTACTTACTGTTCAAACTTGTACAGGCAACATACAGTAAACTCATTTAAGTCTATTGGGGACATTAATGCAAACCTCAATCGAAGACAAGTCAATAATAGTGAAGCTTTGAATTCATTAACTTAACTACTTAAGTTTAGTAAGACCCAAGTTACAGAGATAACCGTTTTCTAATAATTAAATTACATTCCATTTGTTCATAAACATAGCCTAAGCTACAATTACTAAGTAAGTGTAGAATGTATGTATTAGCTCAAAATTTATGTAATAATGCCTTGAGTTTATAAACAAATTATAAATAGAGAATCTATCAAGTTCTATAATATGAGTTTTATAAGAACAAGTTTAGGATTCAATCCAAAATTGTCAGTTCATACGTTCTGTGTATATTTTATTAACTAACTGCCTATTACCCACGCATACTTACAAGAATTGTTAAAAAAAAAGTTTCGAAGCTTCCTTATACACTTGGTTGATTCTGAGTCTGTTCCACTTGTTCCTGGACCATGGGTTCTGCTCCCTGTTGTAACTGCTGTTGTTCTAACTGTTGTTGCTGCTGCTGGAGGGCAAGGACTTGATTGATGTCCATTCCAAGTGACTGTGGGGAGACAAGGGTTCCATCATCTTGCAAAATAAGAAATTGTTCTCCTTCGAGGCCAGAGTAATCATAGGTGATATTTTCGTTGCCCTAAAAAGAAATATAGTTGTAACAAATTAAAATGAATGAAAAATACTAATCACAGTTATTACCTCCGACGAGGCGAGTTGAAAGTAAGCTTGCTGATTGGGATCAGTTCCAACTAAACTCTCAGGTGTAATGTAGTATTGATTCCCATCTTCTCCTGTAATCACTTGCATGTATTCCTGCATCTCGAGCGGGATCTCCATGTTCATTCCTTGGATATCTCCAAGGTCACCCGCTGCAGACTGGATTACATAATGAACTTGTTGCTGGTCAAGTTGCTGTTGTGCCTGGCTTTGAAGCAACGATGAGTTATCCAATTTAGTTTCAATGAGCGCCTGAAAAAAATGTTTTCAAATTTAGAGAAAAAATTACATCCATACACTTTATAAATTCTAACTCGCTCTCACAGTCTTAGCCCCGATCTTATTTCAATCCTCTCTGATTAACAAACTTTCAAAATAATTTTTTTTTAAATCAATCGTAATATGCATGGTAAAATCTGAGCCTATGTGAATCATCGGCAGTCCGGGCCATCCTACATTATTAACTTAAAATATACATACAGGCATTTGTGGCTCGTCTGACGACTGCGAGACAGCCGCTTGAGTTGTGGGTTCAGCCATGATCACATCTTGAGCCACCGGCTTTTCAGGCGCTATCGCCAAAGGAGGCGGCTGATGACGCGTGATTTGTTGCTGTTGAAGGTTTAGACTTTGTAACTCGGGCACGGGAACATTGGTAGTGATTCCACTTTGATTTTGAGTACCAGTGGAAGTAAGGACATGTTGCTGTTGATTTATAGTAATCTGCTGCGCTTGACTGGCAAATACCTGACGTTGGACATGTTGTTGAGAAATAATTGCTGGCTTTTGTAGGGTTTGGAAGGGTGACGGGGATGTTGTTGCCACAGGTTCGGATTGAATGAGTTGATATTGTTGACTGGTTGCAGTTTGTGTATTTGGTCTCGGTGGAGGGGATTGGATTTGAATAAACTGCTGTTGAAGTTGCTGCTGTTGGCCAATGACAAATTGTCGGGGTTGGACAGCCTGCTGAGGTTGCCTCACTTGAGGCTGGACTGAGTTACTAGTACTACCCGTGGTTGCAATTTGTTGAGATGCAGAAATCGGAGTCTTTGCTCTTGGGGCCACTGGGGTACCCCCTCGCGGAGTGGCGGGAGATTTCCGATTGACAGGCTTCCTAGGGGTAGTGGGCTGAGAACTTTGGTGAATAATTGTTGCGAGAAATTTATCTGCTGACACTTCGTTCTCCACATATATCGGATCTGATTCTCCAGGAATACCCGGACCCTCTGCTTGGTCAATTCTAACGCCGGTTCCAGAATCATCAAGTTGAACCAACATGTATGTGACAGTTCCATCCGGATTTTGAATTGGAAGTAGGTGAACCACTTTCTCAGCTGTCAAAATCTTTTCCGTTTTTTGCCCCGACTATAAAACAACATTAAGTCTTTAGACTTACACAATACTTAACCAGACCAATTATTGTAGTTATAGCTTACGAGTAGAGCTTGACGAATTCTGGGATCAACATTTGTTAACTGTTCCTCTTCACTAAGGGTTGGCTTGACCGCCGCAGTGGGTTTCGGCCTTACGTCCGGAACTTTGAAGACGGAAGGGCCAGGTACGGCCTTCTTTGTTACTACCGCCTTCTTTCTAGGAGCAGTTATTGCCATAGCATGTGGACCCGGCGGCATAGTTGCACCGGATGTCAGAACAAATTGTTGCGTTCCAGATGCTGTTTGGGCAACAACAAACATTTCATTTCCTTCTTTTGTTGCAGATGCCGCTGTAGAAGCAACTATTTCATAGTGAGTAGGACCCTGCTGCCTTTGTATAGTCTTGAATTGCGGCACAGGTTTCGTTAGAATCGCCGGTGAGGCAGCACGCTGTTGCTGTTGAAATTGTTTCGAAGCAGTTGTAGCCGTAGCTGCAGCTAGTCTTAGTGTTCCAGTGGCAGGTGAAACAGCTCTCAAACCGGCGGAGGTGGCAACAGGAACAGTTGTCGGGAGGGCATGTACCTTGCTCCCTTGGAGGCTTTGAACTGTTTGAACAGGTGCGGGGATCTGAATCCTTGTCCCAGGTACAGATGACAGGAACTGGGCGGTTGTAAGCGGATTAAGTTGGCCATGAGTCGGTTGTGACAGAATTCCGGTTGTCACAATACCTGTCCGCTCAACAAGAGTTTGTTTCTTTGGTCTGCCAGTTTTTTTCAGTGCCGCTGGTGCGTAGGTTAATGTACTAGGAGTTGACGTGATGATAGTTGGAGTAGGTGTAGCGCCGACCGATCCCAACTTTACTGTCTGTTGCGTTTGAAATGCACTCTTTTGTTGTTGCAACTGGACTTGAAGTCCTGGGGGAGGCGACTTGAATCCAGTTGTTGCAGTATCCGGTGGAAGAATGACAATTTTTTCTTGAATGATAGGAGCAGTTGTGGTTTTGGGGGTCATTTTGAGAATGCCGGTCCCCCCTTGTTGTAGCACAAGTTCACCAGCGGAATTCGCCTTAAGGCTCATTGCTTGGGCCGTTGTAATTGGACGGGCTATGGCTCTTGGAGTAAGGGCGACGTTAGGCATGGTTGACATTGGGCCCTTTGCTGGACTCGGACTCTTTGTGGGTGAGGTCAAGAGGGTTGCCCGAGGGACAGGGGATACCGGAGCTTGGGTAGGCAAAGAGGAACCTTGAGGTATCGGAGCTGTAAGTTCTGATTTTAGTTGGACTGGACTAACTTTGTAGTGCAAATCCGGGCGGGCAGCGAAAAGTTGTTCGTGATCCACTTCCACGGGCTTTGTAGCCGCGAGCAGTGCATCGACTTCGTTCTGTAGTTGCTCTGCGTCGTCAAGTTCAGCTGGCTTTTGTTCGTAAAACTCTTGAGCAATATTTTCTTCTGAGGATTGACCACTTTTACTTACACCAATTACTTTGGCAGTGGGACTGCTTTTCGTTTCCTGTACCAAAAAGGGTTCGTATTCTGGTTTTGAATCTTCCTCGGTGGATAGCAGAGTTTCCTCGCCTTGCGATTGGGGAGCTTCGGAGGACTCGTTAGTGGTGTCGAGGGTGGAAAAGGATTCTGCAGTAATCTCGGACTCTAATAAGGATTCTTGGGTAGTATGTGAGCCTACAGCCGATTCATCTGTTATTTCCGATTCGACTACAGATCCCTCTGTGGTTTGCGACTCTAAGGTGGATTGGGAGTCGTTAGTTCTGTTGGACGCTTCTACGGATTCTGGAGTGACTTCAGAATCTAGCGTAGGTTCATCTGTCACCACTGGGTCCTCAATTTGACTTTCAGGGGCCGCCTCGTCGGTAGTAGTAAATTCTGGTTTGGCTGCTTCGACAGTTTCAAAGTTATCAACCGTTACTTCGATTTCTGGTTTAGACGTTTGGACAAGTTCTGTTACGTCTTCCTCGCATGAAACTTCCGGAGAGGCAGGCCTGACCGCTTCTGGAATATCAGTACGCGTTTCAACTGATTCTGCTTCAAAAGATTCAGTCTGTGCTTCCTCTACAACGTCCGAGACGTCTTTGTGATCAATCGATTCAGGTTGTAACTCTTCAGTATCGTGTAGACTCTCTTCTTCAGAGTCGAGCCGATACCTGTTGAATTCTTTTTCATCAGCTTGTTCTGTCACTATTTGTTCCTGGCTCGAATCAGTTTCACGAATTTGTGGAGGTTTAGTGGTCTTGAGCAGACTCTCGAATGCATCTGAGAGTTCTTGATCTGTTCTGGGTTTCTTCTGCTCAAGATCCGCCGGCAATTGAGGACTTTCGGGACTATCGCCGTCCGCGTCGCTCCAATCTGCTAATATATCTTGCTTATCAGCTGCTGGGGGAACAGCGTCTACTACCGCCTTTCGCTTTTTACCACGTTTTGCAACATAAGTCTAGAAAAGGTAATAATAATATTGATATGGTCATACAAAAACAACTGTAACATTATTGCACAACATGAGACAAGGAGACGTGCTAAATAAGCCTTACTTTCACAGGAGATGTAGGCTTCTTCTTGGGAGAAATTAACTTATCAAGTGGTATTCCTTTAGCTGGAGATTTTGCGGGAGATAGAGAGGGAGTGGATGTTCCTGCAACGTGAGTTTTTCGGTGAGACGTAAGTACGTTGACCCGGTCCGAGGTGAAACTACACTGATCGCAAGTATACTTTCGGCCTTCAACAATCTGTGGCGTGGGTTTTTTGGACGGGGAACCTGAAAACAGCATTCAATGATTAGATTTCTCTTTTGTCCTAATCCTGAATTAGCTTCAAACAAAACCGAGTCGTTTACTAACCAGGTTTCTTAAAATTTAATTTGACCAAGCCGGCGTATTCATAACTGTAAACAAAAAAAAACACCATAAACTGGGCCGCTTACAATTTGGACAACAAACGTATCAAGGGTCAAATCTTGGGCATTTTTGTCCTAATCCTGAATTAGCTTCAAACAAAACCGAGTCGTTTACTAACCAGGTTTCTTAAAATTTAATTTGACCAAGCCGGCGTATTCATGTGTTGATTTTTGAGGCACCGGAGTTGTTTTGAAGAGTCCGGCATACTCAGGAGGTTTCTTCGGTGTGGAATTAGCAGCGTCAAGAGAGTCAATGTATTCCGCTGTGCCTAAAATTAAAGATACCGTTTAAATATTGAAATCTTACCGAAGAAATTTGGCTACTCTATGTGAGGTTTGGGGAGGAAGTGGCTTGCCTCCAGTAAGTGCTTCTGCCTCTTTACAATCGTCTATAAACTTTTTGAAATGGTCTTTGTTCTTCGCCAAGTGATCTGTAAACACGTTTAGCGTTAGTACGGTATAAAACAACTACAGCCAAAGAAAGACAACTTTTAATTGCACTTACGCTTCCCTTTTCTAATAAACTCGTCTTTCTTTGGACAGTTGTATGCAAGAATTTCAGCTTCCTTCTTCACAATTTCACTGTAAACAAAAAAAAACACCATAAACTGGGCCGCTTACAATTTGGACAACAAACGTATCAAGGGTCAAATCTTGGGCATCTAAAGATTTCCTCTAGAAATATGAATTTCATGCTTGTCAAATGTATTTGATCTTTGAAACGCAAATAGACCTCCTCCTAACCCTCTAGCATTTGGAAAATGAATGTCATGCGATTAAATTAAGAATGTAATCTAAACAGAATGCAAATGACCGATGGAGCTACTTAGCGGCTTTCTGTCAGTTTACTAACTACTAAACTCGCAATCATTCAAATAGGCGTTAATCGAATCACTTACAATTCAGTTTCATCACTAAAGAACTTGACCACTGCCAGTGGCTTGGTTCGATTTCCAGCAAGTAAGTCGTCTGGGAAGTGAGTGGTGACCTGACCGACCCACCAAAGCCTTACCCCACCGCCCTTAAGTTTGACCCATACCACAGTACCATTCTCAAAACTCATCCTTCCTTACCCACAGAGCACAAAGGTCACAATTAATTGGGGTCACACCACGCATTGATCAGCGATTAATCAAACTTCCAATTTACAAAATGTTCAATTAACTCAATCAACAATGAAAATGACAAGTGTCAATAATCCCTTGTCGATGACACCGAATTGTTTTTTTTCTTTTGTCTATCACTTTTCCACTGTTTAAATTCTGACGCCAAAAACGTAGGCGGCGAAGAAGGCGTCTCTCAAAATTTACTTCAAAAAAGTCAAGGTCACATTGCAATATTCCAATCCCTATGTATTTCAGCCTCGAACAGGCAATTCTACCTGCTAAAAATGATCCAGGCGTTCGAACTGCCTGGTAGGGCTCAAACTAATACTGATAAATTTATCCTCAGAGTTCATTTCCTACTGATAGTTATGCTACTACAATATTTTACCGATGTATGATTCCCTGATTATTTTGTTGGAGGTTAGTAGTCAGGAACTGATTTCAGTTAACTTAAATTTAACTGTGAAGAATTTGATAATTCTTTACGTACAAATTGCATAGTATAATTCATCTCTCAGAAACGAATTGAACGAAAGTTCCGGCGCACAACTCTAGAATACCGGAAAATAATAACTAGGAAGATTTGAAAACTCCCGCTTCGCCAAAAATTGAGAAAAATAGAAAGAGAAACATTTGAAAAATTTTGAGTTTGAAATTGAAAACAAAAATAACGATAGGGTTTGTCTGACTCATTTCCTGCTGATTGAATTCTAAAAAAGACAAATGATTGATCAGTTAATTGAGTAATTAATTTCAGTTTACGTTAATCAAGGAACAGGGTGAGCTGTCCACTCGCTAAGTTTGAGTAGTATACCTAGTTAATTTAGTGGTACGGAGACAAGGGGATGGGTCATCAAGACGAGGCTTTCATTAAGAAATCGCTGAAGGAATGCAAGGTAACGTCACCCTTGCCTCCGGCTCATTTTTGGTCGATTTGTTACATAATTAGTATTTTTGTGTAGTTAATTAAATGTCATTATCGGTATTTAACCGAGCCGTGTTTGTTTGTTGATAAACAGTACAGTTACCCTGATCCGACGCGGCGAGAGAGCCTGGAAGTAATCGAGCACTATAAGGGATTGAAACCGATTGTCACTGACTTTGGTAAACTAGGATTTTGCTCTTTCAAAAGCTGATCCAACAATGATTTTTCTTTACCAATAGTGTTTGGGAATGGACAAATGAAAGAAGCTGGTTGCGCTCCAAGGAACGATTCCCATGCGTTATAAAGGTAAGGTTCCGATTTGGCTGTAAATAAATAAAAACAAGTTGAACTACGATTCTGTGGGGCATTTGTGGATTTCCACTTACCAAATGTAAATTTTAAAATTTGTTTCAATAGGTGCAGTCTATCACATTCCAATTGAAATCTATCTGTTGGACACCCATCCGCATAATGCTCCTCTTGTGTACGTGAGACCAACACCAAATATGCGAATCAAGGCGTCAAGAAATGTTGACAACAGTGGGAAGGTTTATCTTCCCTTTTTGCATAGCTGGAAGTCTGTAAGCCATTGTCACCCTACGTTGTCAAAAGAATTTAGGTGTAATACCGTAAAATGTATCGAGTCTTCATCATTGAATATTTATTGTTTAGGATTCTGGTTTAATGCCCTTGATTCAAATACTGATCCTTACGTTTGAGGAGCAGCCTCCAGTCTATGCAGTTCCAACACAACCTATTGCTCAACCCATGCCACTTTCGCAGCCAACTTTAATGTCAAGCACTCCGTATCCGCTTCAGCAGACGTCTTATGCGACACCATATCCGCCTTATCCAGGGGGCATGTCAGGAGGAGCCATGCCAATGCCAAGCATCCCACAGATGCCTCAACTACCTGGACAAACTTCTACCGATACTCTTACAGTCCATATCAGAGCAAGTCTTCTGAGTGCTGTAAGTGAGAAGCTGAGACGAAGACTAGAGGACATATACTTTACGACTGAAATTGAGATCAAGGTGAGCACAGTATCAGAAACTATCATAATGACCTGAAAGAATTTATTTAGCGTTGATATCATGTAATAGTTGTGGCAATTTCTAAATTTCTAATTGTGGCAAATGTTGCAGACCGGAGATGAGCTGAAGGGAGGTACAGTTAAACTTGAAGCAATGTTAAAGCAGCTCGATATCGAGAAAGCATCTCTTCACAAAACGATTCGGGACTATGAAGGCACAAATGAAGAGTTAGACGGTAAAATTCAAAAAGAAGGTAACGAAGAATCGGAGCCCATTGTTGACGATGCCATTCAAGCGCCTACTCCACTTTACAAACAGTAAGTTAAGATCCAAATGTCAAATAAATCAGCTATATCACACTCCTAATTCTTTGAACAAATTGCGTTGCTTAAAATTTTACTGCAATGCAACTTTCTGTTCCAGGATCGTGAATGGATTTGCAG
>VYYI01001409.1:0-19771 GCA_021029175.1 Bilobella aurantiaca
ATTTTGTAAGGAACCCATTATCCTTAAGGTCAGCTTAGAAAAATTGGGATTTCTAATCCCCATGCATCAGCAAACAAAAAAATATATTTAGAATTTGATTTTAGTATTTTCTGTTTCAAATGTGTAACACGTGGTAACTCATAGGGGGTTAGAGCAAAATGCAATTACAATATTTGATCCCTATTTCCTCACAGATAAATGTGCCATAAATGCGTTTTGTTATGAAGTATACCTATTGATTTGTACTATTGGGAGATGGAAGCCCCATCATTTACTAGAGCAATTTAAGCAAAATGAATTTTATTAAGAATTTTTTTTTGGCATTATTCGACCTTTTTCGAATATGCCTATTGATAACATTGCCTAGGTAAACTTAGAGTTTTCTTCGGAGATGGAGGCGCCATCATTTTTGGAGCAATTTAAACAATGGACAATAAAGTAGTAATTTAAGTACAGATGTCATCATCAGTACTAAATTTATCATTCTTACATTTCTTATAAAATTTGATATACTTTGAAGGAAAGAAGTCAAATCAAGGGTATAATTTCCAATTTATTATGCCAAATGCCTAGCGATAAACTTTGGCGAATGTTCTGAATTTATCATTTTTCCTATCATTCAAATACTTGTAAAAAATAGCGTTTGTGGTTCGACTTCTAGGTATAAATTCTATGCGTCCCGTCTAGAATAGGCGGAGAGTCACAGGCCGGTCATAATTCTTATTAAAGTTTTTTTTTTAATTAATAAGGCTTGGATACTAACACTATCCAAGTGACTATTGCATTTTTTTTTTCAAATTTAAATTATGAAATATACTGTGTGCGGTTAATCAATCTCTATATAATACTCCTATGCATGCCACGAGCCTTAAAACTCACGAATCAAAAGAAATCATATTATCACATTTGGCTTAAAACACAACATACAAAACACAAACAAAAACTTGCAGAGAAAACAAGAAAAGCTCCTTGGAATGGCGTTCACTTTAGCAGCAAGGTATAAAAGTCATATTTAATCATACGATGTTTGCGCTTTTGATTTCTATTTCTGTTAAGCTTTAATGTGGGAGGTTCTACTATTCATGCGGAACTCGCTATTGGCATGTGTTTCCATTGTCATCCTCCGCAAAGGGTAATTGAGTTTTCGGGCGCACGCCTCAAGGGTATCAAGCTCCTCATAATGGATGAGATCTCGACGATAGGGAATGATCCTTTAGTATATATGAATATTACTTCTCCGCGCAAAATTCAACACAAATAAAACGTTTGCAACCATTTTCTGTGTTCTGTTTCTCAAAGGTTTTCTTCAACTTCCACCCGTTGAAACCCGCCCCTTGTTTGAGTTGAGTTGATTCGCCTCAGTCTATTACCTATTCCATCATCTTGTATCAAGTCTTAAGATAAAACACGGATGAGTAATGTTCCGAGTTATTCTCTCAAACATCCGTGCTGTTCGAATAACTCCCGAACACGAAAGGATTCTGACTACGCGAGAAATATCAAAACTTAGACCCCAAGAGCTTGAGGAGATTTTGAAGGCTCTATTTCTTTTTGCTGAAAACGACCGTCAGCAAAAATACAACCAGTACTTTAAAATAATGTAAACGCTTTTTCTGTATACAATTTAATTATGTACTGTAATACGTAAGCATTAGTGTTGTTTTCGCTATATTTTTCAGGGTTAGGCTTGACGAAATGGCAATAGGCAATTTTTAGCAAAGATTGTATTTGCGGATGTGAAGTTTCTAAAGATAATTCTAACTCGGAGTTATTTCGCGATTGTGTCGGAGAGAGGATCACGCTGACTTCAAACCTCTTTGTTCCGGATTGTAAGTTTCGGCCATTGTTTATTGGAACTTATATTGTTACCGGCGGCAACGTCTATGGGGATGTGGAGGTTGATGAGCTTTAATTTTTTCAAGTGGCCAATAGGGTATACATTATTTTTATTTGTCTCAGTTGAATTTGTTTCTAACAAAGAATTTATTGTAGTGGAAATTTGTTCCATAGTAAAAGAAGTGTGTACTAGTAAGCTATACGATGCTGAGAAGGAAATAAGTTACATCATCTACATCGACGCCAACAATCTATACGGCAACTCAATGAGTGAACGTCTTTTAACTGGACATTGCAAATCGCTTCCAAACTTTTGTCTCCTAGTAATTGAGCAAGATATTGACGTTTTTATTCGCTTGACTGGGTAAGTAAGCTTTGAAGGCTATATGTTGGAAGTGAACTTGGAATTCGATCCTTCACTTCATGATCAAATGAGTGATTACTCCCCAGCACCAATGTCCAGAACTGTAGGAAAGGAAGAACACTCGGTTAATCAAAAGACTTTAATTGGCGATTTTAACAACGGATCTGGAATATAAAAGGTCAATAAAGTTGTTGCAAATCTACACAATAAGAGGAAACATATACTTCACCATGTATTGCTAAACCAGTATTTGAAGATGGGACTTCGAGTAAAAAGTACATAATGGAATTGTCTTCACGCAATCAGCATGGATGAAAACATTTATCGACTTCAACACAGAGATGCGAAAACAGGCAACGTCAGGATTCGCAAAGGGTTATTGGAAACTGCTTAACGAATCTGATTTTCGTAAAACGATCGAGCAAAAAAGAAATCGCTAAAATGTTCGAATCGTAACAATCATGGAAGAAGCTCTACGTTACAGTAAGAAACCTACTGTTCAAAATGTCGTCCCAATTAACGAGTCGACATGCATCTTCATGATGAAGAAACTTGAAGTCAGACCGGAATATTCCAATCTTTAAAGGAGTCACTGTTCTGGAAATTGCAAAAAACAATATGTTTGGACATCATGCTCAAGGGATGCAAGCACGCTATGGGAAGAACAGTCTAATTTACACAGACAGGTAAGTTTCATACATTATTTAGTTGTATTAGAGTTAGAAGTTTGCTTGAGAATACGGTATAAAGTGGAAGGGTGGTTCACAGCTCCCGTTACTTCTTCTTCGCTTCTATTAATTGAAAATATGATCGTTGATCAGTTGCTCAATGCTCTAGAATTTATTCATTTCTCGACAAAACTGTTAACAAAATGTCACAACTTTAACTCCTAACAGCTGACTTAAGGTAATCCAGAAATACATATCTAATACAATGCTGAGTTAGAAGATAGTTTACAAAGGGTTTAATTGAAAATTCAAGATTCGGGACTAAAAAAATCTTCACTGGCTAGTCATATAGTAGCATGGTTTATTACGTTAATACATGAGACGTTCTTTGTCAAGGTACGAGTAATCGTTAACTCTTACGTCACTTACATAATGATTCTCATGCACAGAAAATTCATCATGGTGAAAGTCATCGTCACAGTTTAATGTGATCAGTGATACCATACGGTCTGTGTCTGGGCAATAAAGACAAGGCAATAAAAGACGTCCGTTGTCAAGGTAATAAGCATTAAGCATACGAATAATCGTTAACTCTTTTGTTATTTACATAAGGGTTCTCATGTATATAGAGATTCAACATTCAAGTCATTTGGTAATGAAGCCTTGGGTTAATCGTTCATATTCAAGGCATTAGATGTCATTCCCGTTCAACATGGCCAATGTTTAGCTCAAAGGCACTGGTGAAAGTGGTCAGTGCTAATCATACAGTCGTTTTCTGGGAGGTCTATGAAAATGCCAATCATGGAAATCGGTTAATTGATTTGTAGTTTTTATTTTGTAGTTCTGCTATATGGTCTATTACTGGTTAAGGTAAAAGTGCTTAAGGTAATAGTTTAATTAATTGTAGTTTTGAATTTGTATGCTTTGCCATATGGATCAGTACTAAGAGGTTTACATTACTTTTTCAAGATGGCGACTGCCAGAAGGTCAATGATTACATGGGTCCTCGATTGTTTAAGGTTTCGGTTACCACTCTTTACACGAAACTATTTGCCAGAGTTTTTGAAATTTTTCAATAATCTTTCGGATGGCTTTATCGACATCTATCTTACAAATGGAATTTCAGAGCTTAGATTTCCATCCTATTATTTCTAAAAAAGAAAGTTGTTTGAAACACACGAAGAGCGTGATAATTTAAGTTGCGATTTTGATTCTTTATTTCCTGGACCCACAATCACGCCACTCTTTCAATTTTACAATCGATCTGTAACTAGCGGCTCTCCACGGATCTCCGTTACATGAATGTTCTAATATCCCATCAGCAAGAAATTGCCTTCAAAGTATGGACTTCAGTCTTTTTCACAAGAATAAACTTTATTATCTACGCACCAAACATTTATGGACATACTAACATATTTCTCTTTGGACACTTTCTTTCTGGATGACGATCGACCTTCACTTTAAACAAAAAGGTGAAATTAAAAAGTAATTGCTTCTTCTGCTTGGATTTGAATTCAACTGTCTTCATTTCTTGTATCCATTTTCTGAGGGGAAAAGATGAAAGAGGGAAATATATTTAGAGGTTGCATGCTTACGCAGTTTAGGAGTTTGTTGTTCGCATGAGAGGAATATGCTGTTTTAGCGATACTAGCCTAGTCAAATTTTGTTGCATAGTGTTTGTAAGGCATTTGCAATTCTCATCACCGTACTAGAGCTAACCCCATGAGATCTGCGTTAAATTAGTGATGCTAGGCAGCATGTTACTGACTCCAGCATCATTGTCGTGGTCATGTTTGTCCTTGGTCCTCATCTTGATGTCGACACGTAGATGAGTAGGGTATGATTTCTTAAGGACTAATTTCTTTTTTGCTATATGTATTGATTACATTTCTCCGATAGTTAAACAAGCATCGCAACATCATTTGCCATAATTGTTTAACGAGTGATTCCCGCCGTTCGTTTGCCTTTTCTATATGTCGATGGTGGCATAATATTGAAAGTAGAGGCCTTGCTCAAGTTGCTTCTCCCAAAGTAGTGGCTGATATTATGAAGATTTGTTTGTTTGCTCATTTATATTGTGTTTTTTGTATTTGTTTTGATTTGCCTGTACTTGTTAGTGATCAACGGCTACTCAAAAGTCGAAGCAGAGTTCTAGGAAAATAAAATGCGTGGATGAAAAGGAGAAGCCAATATTAATAGAGTTCAATTCGTGTGCTGTTTTAGTCGTTATAGCCTTACAATTGGTACCAGGATATGATGTGTTATCATCTTTGTAATAGTGGTCCGACTGTTGCTCTTGGTACCAATTTTTATCTTTCTTCTGCCATGTCGAGCTGCCGGGCCTGGTGTGAGTTAGTCGGAGGCGTCCATTGGAAAGCGATTTATTCCTTTGGTCACGATTTTAGAAAGGGTTAGTGATTTGTTGTATGGTTTTTTTCAGAGGTCTAGTGAGCCTAATGGTGTAGATAGGGTGCACGTTTTGTTGGCCCAGAAGAATTCGATTTCCAATGCTGACGGTGACGTGATTTCTCGTGGCTGTGTAAGTGATGAATTATATACCACTGTTTCCTTCTGTGAGTTTTTAACGGATCCTTTTGTACAAATTGCCGTAAGCTATAAAATTTTTATTGGGTTACTATTTATTAATTTGACCCTAATTATAGTCGAGCAATGGGATTTATATGTTCCGTATCATTGCCCAAATGTTGAACCGTTAGGAGGCTGATTTACCTTTTCTTCTAACTGGCTGTTGGGAGGCCAAAGTGAGCAGTATTTCTACGCTCTTTGCCATTAAATTTTGTTTCAAACGATGTAACTCTCTTGGGATTGAGGAGTATCCTCCGGCTGGGCCATCCGAGATTCCTTGGAAATTTCCAAAAGGGATGCATGGTACGTTTTTTTTATGAGAGTTCCGAAGAACGGCTCCTGATAATAGCTGTTGTGGAGAGGTCACGTCCTCAATCCTTGTGGGGCATTCTCTATGTCTACGTGCATTCGGCTTCTTTCTTATCACCGATTCTAATCGACTCGAATCTTCCCGAGAATACCATCAACTTTCAACTGTGTAGCGCCACCACAATTAAAACCCATGGAGAAACTTCAGATGAAACTTTTAACTTAACTAATTTACCTCTAACTTGTAGCAAAAAAAAGTTTATGCTAAGAGTCCAGCGCTATTTTCCCTTGTTCTTTGTGCCCCAAGTCTTAGCGTCTACTTAACGCCCAATTGACTTGCTCCCTTTTCTCTAATTTACTATTACAACTTTTTTACTTTTCTTGAATTAAAAACATACAAATTTGAACTATTGTTGTTGATATCAAATAGTTTAATATACAAAAAACGTTGGCTCAACACGCATCAACATTTACTTAAAACTCTCCCAATTTATAAACAAGACAAACTTTGAGTAGGTTATCAATCTTGAATTTTGGAATTTCGAGTTTGCTCAAAGCAGCTTTTGGTTCTTGTTGCAATTCCTTTGGGCAAACGTTGATTATGAAAAGTATCAACATTTACTTAAAACTCTCCCAATTTATAAACAAGACAAACTTTGAGTAGGTTATCAATCTTGAATTTTGGAATTTCGAGTTTGCTCAAAGCAGCTTTTGCTTCTTGTTGCAATTCCTTTGGGCAAGCGTTGATTATGAAAGCATTCAAAAGCTTTTCAAAAGTCAGAGCTGAGCCAAGGTGACTCACTTAACTAGGTGTCGAGTGAGGCAGTGAATGTGGTCAAGCTGTAAAATCTTGTACACTGCTAGGATCATTCACTTTCCAAATCTTGAAACAAGAAGGAAAGCACTTTCTATTATTTTGTGTAAAGTAAATATGATAACTTTTGTCACAATCGATAGTTCCTTTGTAATTTATTTTTAAATTACTAACAGACAACAATCTGTCCCTTCTAATAAGTCTTTGAATTTTTGCTCTTTACTTTCTAAGAGAAGATGTTTCGGGCTTTGACCTTAGCAGGAGGTCAAGGATGGATTGAATTAGTTCTTGAGAAGCTTTTCGAATTGGTGAAATTTGTCTCTTCTCGTCACTCGTCTCCCGCGTTTAGTGTATAAGCAATTTTTGGTATCCAGTAGTCAGCATTATAGGAACGTAAATATAGTCCTGTGTTTATAAATGCACATAAACTTTAAACGTATGAGTTATTCCATGTCTTACACAGACATGACGTGATGACAAGGTTCTCACTAGTTAGTAAATTGTTGTGAATTAGTTAATTAGCAAAGTAGGGCGAGTGCCCAAAACTGTTTGTTTGCAGAGAAATACCGGAGGGAGAAAAAGGAGGGAGAGAGCGCAGAACAGCTCTAGATCTCGCTTTGGCCAGACGACCTGCTTGACGTCCTTTGACATTCGTCATCTCCTAAAGTAAGCAATCAATTGACCCCTGTCTCTATAGGGCTGGAAAGGCCTTTGTGCCAGGCATGTGCCCAACGCCAGGAAAGCGAAGGTCATGGAAAGGACCTTCCCTTAGAGCTCTCTTCGTTTGTCGGGTTTAGTAAACCGTTTTGGTTTAGTTAATTATCGTTAAGGCCTCTCAGGTCCCCATTGTTAATTCTTATGCCTTAGGTGGTCTTTAGCTATTAGTTAGGTTCCACTTAGCTTGTAGTTTTTTTGCGTTAATAATTTTTTAAGGGCCAGAGAGATCTCAAAAGGCTATTGTTTCGCGCACTTTGCAAGGGTGCATTTTTAATTGCATCAAGGCCGAGGCAAGGAGGGCGTTGCCTAGCCCTTACACACACATGGTGAATGTAGTGGTGGCTAGTAGTTTATGGTTAAACGGTTAATTTGCGTAAAGATGATGAAAATAAACTTAATACTGGTGTTCCAATTGCTTTCCGTTAATTTTTTCAAAAAGTTATTTTCAAATTTTTAGAATTCAGAGTCTTGAGGGGATTGAGGGATGCCATTCTCCCTATTGTACCCCAGCATGAACGCTTCCCTTGTTCTCTGGTATGCCATGTGAGAATCACGTGATAATGGTATGTTATTTACAGGCTTAAAAAAATCAAGACCTCGACCAGTAGTAGCTGAATACAGAGGTTATATGGGTCATCGATTGTTAACTGATCAGTAAAGACGTTACATATACTAATATAAATGTTTCCTGTAATGCATTACGGGGAGAAAACACAATATTAAACATTCATAATCGGGACACGTAGTTGTCTGAAGTAGAGGTCACAGGTCACGGTCACTAATCGTATGCATCATTTATTGTTTACGGATCAGCATAGTAACTGCATACATTTTGACAGGTAGGATTTGGTAACATGTCATACAAAACTTTGAGATTTGTAGATCTTTTTTGATTTTTTTTTTGCAATATTTAGCAGACGATACTATTATGTTAATTTGTTTTACTCTAATCAGTTTAAAAATAAGAAGAATTTTGAAGCTCATATGAAGTCTAAAAGATACAAACTGGCTTACAAAGTTTATACATCTATGAAATAGAAGTTAAAAATTTCCCAAACCTTGTGTACTATAATTGTTGAATTGTTGAAATTTGAGTACTGATGTCCAGTGATTTGGCCATTTGTTCTTGCGCATTCCAAAGCCGTAAAGCTGAAAGTATTTAGTGTAGAGTTGGTTATGTTTTCGTTTTGTTGTGTAGGACTAAACGGAATTTTCTAGATCGGATCGCAATGAAGTTCACTAATACTTTTATAGTATAATAGTATTTATGACTTTTTTTCTGTGCACTAAATTCTCTAGAACACTTGAAAGTTTAGACAAAATTCAACACAAGAATGAGAACAAAATTTAAGAATGTTTTACACAAAACTCCGGCAGAACTAGAATATCTACTGTTTAAAAATAGCTCACACAGGGTTGAGCGGGCAATGGGCAAAGCATTAAAATAGTATAGACAAAGAACACTAACATATAGACCCCCGAATTCCTCACAGCCAATTTTAACAAAGCACTTCACTTGAAGTATTCACTTCCTAATCCCTTTTTTCGGGTCAGTATGATATACTAACATAGAACATTTAATTTTTTTTTAAATAATACGTGCATCAAGCCAACCCGGCTTATACTCCTATTTCTATAATAAAACATACTGCGCAAGCAAAATTAACTAATAATTTAAATTGTTGGTTAAGCCAGTGATTAAATTTCTTCAATTTTTCTTCAAACCATGCCTTGTGTCTAATAATTTTTTTTACGTATTTCATTGCTACGGCATTTGAATTTGCAAGCCATATAGAAATAATATGTATACATGTACATTTAAAAATAAATTTATGGGGTAGACACAATTGTTGTTTATATCGAGCCGATCATAAACTACAATTCTCGAAAGGTTTTAAAATACTCAATTAATAAAATAGCAACAATTTTCAAACTGCAACGTTCCTTGATATTTGATGATGTACAAATCGGCCTTGTATTATAAATTTAAACTTGGAAGTTTTCAAGTTAATGTGCAATTAAGGTTGACCCAGTGTAACAGTAAACTTGACAAATGTTTATTTTTCAGTTTCAATTTACTTTATTGTAACTGAATCCTTTTAAGAAATTTCTATGAAAGTGATTAACGAAAATTTTCTTTCACACTTTTTATGTATCTTTCTTTATTATGCCTATTATTTTCTTTATATAGTAAACCATTATTAAAATTAACAATTAGAACAGCTATTTATTATTTTATTTTGTACAACATATTTTTGTACTTGGAAAAATAAATCGAGTATTGAGCATTAATTACAATTTCATCAACTTTTAAACAGGTCAAATTAATATTGTGACCTAATTCTGATTGTGATTCTAAAAATTAATAATCAAGTAGTGACAGCTGAAGGAAACAGTGGACTTCCTACTTATATAGCGTACAATTGATTCCTACTCTCGAATCTTACTAATCCTTGGACTTGTAGATTGGATTCAGTTCAAAAATTGATTTTAATTGCAATTTTTTAAATTTGACCTCCAAGTAAATATTAAGTTTTTTTTTTATGCTCTTTGACATTCGCCTATAGGTCTGGTCAACGTTTGTATGTCAACCCATGTTCAGCCTCCACCACCGCAATTTTCCAGACCTACACTCACCAATACCAGACCACCCCTTTTTTACTGTGTTTCTAAATATTAATTGTAGTTGAGTAATCTTTGTGAGCGTTTTTAGTAATTTTAGAACACTTGTTGCAGAACAGTTTATTTACATAAAAAGGACAAACTTGAGAAATTTATAAGTATTGCCAGAAAGCTTCCAAATTATAGACTGATAAAACAGACATTTATTAAGATATGGCTTCCATAAGCGAGTCTGTAATAGAAACTATATTAGAACATTATGAGTCTAACAATGAACGCATATGTTCTATGGGTTCAAGATACAACAGTAATATCGAGCTCTGTTTGTTCCGCAAGGAATTAGCCTTCGTTGTTGAATGCGGAGGCGATTTGAGTTTTCATAATGACGTATTAATGCGTTACGGTTGCATTTCTCCTCCCTTGTAAGAGTACTCTTGCACTCCGTGGTGAAGCAAGCTGTAAGAAGTAGAAAAATAAGAAAGAAAACAGTTAGGTCAGCTTTCGCAGAAAAAAAAAAGAAATACATGTATTTCTATTTATCATATTGACCGACCTTCATTTCGACGTTGAGCAACTGAACAATCGAAAGCCAACATCAAAATAACAACGCCGCAAGTAAATCCAAACAACGTTAAAATTGATGGCTTCATTTGATAAATTTATATTTTTTATAGTTATTAAGCACAACAAAACTATTTTGACAAGTAAATGCCAAGAAATTGGTTTTGGAGTTCTTTAATTTAAAGCCATCTTAAGTGAACGGAAACGGAAACCCATTTCACATAATTTATCCTCTTTGCAATATTTCCAAATTTTTAAAAACCACTATAGGGTGTGATACCAACAGCGAATTGTCAACCGCAATGTTCTTGTTTGAATGCTTATAGTGTTAAAATTCCTTGATTTATTTTGTGCAACGGGATGATGTGTGCGGTGGAGTAATCGACATTAAAACAAAAATGCTGTTTCCTTCCTTTCAAAAAAAATATTTCAGTTTTTTGAATGAAAGTTTGATAAATTTCCACAACTGACCACTACAGTCAGATATTCTCTAAAAGTGAAAATACTAAATCTATTACTGATTCATTTGACCTTGTCTTTGGGATTCAAAGAGAACCATAGAATTATTAAAAGCGGTGTGCTTCAATCGTGTGGGCGTGAAAAGTGGGCTCCTCTATTAATTTTAGAAGTTTCTGTCTAATTCAATGCTGTTAACACTTAAGAAAATTTGATACTTATAATATCATACTTATGTTATTCTCAGTCAATTACATTTTTAAGTTCTAACATTGTAAAGTGAAAAAATTAAATGCAAGCTTCTCGTAAGACAAAATTATTTTGGCGGGTACAGGTATAAAAATTGTACTTATTAGCACCTTGAGATAGAACTTCTCTTCTAAGACGGGTTAAATTGGCTTTTCTAGTATTAAAAAGAATGTGTCTTGTTAAACACAATTGCAAATTATGAAATCAATATTTGTAAGGTTAATTATATAATGTAAACTCGCTTTAAGTAAATAAATTAAGCATCAGATAAAACTAGCATAACTTTGTAAACATAATCCTATGGACGCTTTGCATCAACTTATTTATCACTTATGAAGACCAGATTTTAAATACTTAGGACTACAGAAAGAATAGATTTAGCAGAACTCAATTTCAGAAAAGAATAGTAAAATAACTATTAAAAAATATTTATTAGACAAATAGCAAGGAATCCCGCCCTGAGACAGGATTTATGTCCCGTATTCTTCAATACTTCACTCACAAAACAAAATGTTTTCGTAACAGGATTCCCATCACTGGTGTATTAAAAAGGGTGTGAGTGGAAACGTTTTGTATTACCGTAACCCCCAACCCCTCCCCTCCTCCCCCCTCATAAACCCTCTCTCACTATCAGAAAAACGTATTTCTAGTAAGCTGCCTATTTCACATTACTTACGAAGTCGGAAGTTGAAAAATTCATAAATATATTTAGAAAATTTAGAAATTTTAAAGAATGACAAGGTTTATGTTTGATTTAAAATACGTATACCATTTCTATAAGCAAACGGCATTCGTTGAAATCTGCCAGAATTTTGAACCCAATTCATTTATTTAAGTTCTGAACTGCTGAAATTAATAAAATTGATAGAATTTCAGAGAAAAGTATGAGAGGAATTGTTTATAAAATGAAATAACCCATGTGATCGCAATTAAATTAAAAATTAGGGTCAAGTACATTAGTAAAAGTAGTACTTGTCGAAACTTTTTATTGTTCAGAAACTTCAATACACATAGCGTTATGCTCTTCGTACAATACTTTAGCTCCAAACATGTATATTTTGTTTTGGTTGAACGCATAGGCTGTGTTGAACGGTCGCTCAGAGAAGAATTGTTCCAAGGCAACTTCTGACGATCTTCCAGTATCCACTTCATAGAGCATCACATTGTCGTGAGACCACCGATCTCCAGGAACGATATATGCAAGTTTATCAATTATCACAGCATTTGTCAATGTTGTCCTAGCAAATAACTTATCATCCAGCACCTCCAACAGGTAAGTTCTTGGGTCAAATCGAAGAATTTGATCGGTTTTGTAATTATAATAATCCGGGCTAGAACCGCCAAATAGATAAATAAATTCTCCATCATAAGCTGCTGCAGTTCCATGCAATTCTGGATCAGGCATTTGCCCAATAATTTCCAGCGAGTTTGTAGTCAGGTTGAAAAGTTCAATAGTTGTCGTCTCACAGTGTTTGACAGCTGAATAAACAATGTCACACACATCGCCACCAAATATGTATATTCCGTCACCGACTCGTACTGCACTGTGTCCGTCGCGCCATACTGTGAGGTCGTTTACAAAAACGGCTGTTGGACTACCGGGTGTATATTTGTATATCGATGTATACGAATCCGTATCAAAAATATGGTTGTAGCCGCCAATGTAGTAAATGTCGCCATTTTCGTCTGGGATAACAACACCCCTTCGTCTAGGATAATGGCAAATGAGCAACGACTTCAGCTGAACTGACATTGTTTAATCCCACTTTAAATATTGTAAAATTTGAATATCCGGCATGTTCTCCTCCAAAGAAGTAGACTGAGTCCATACCATCATACGCAACTGCAGATGCATATGGTACGTTTTCTGGGAGTACGCCACAAGGTACAATAGTTACTTCCTCAACTGCAAATACCGCAGATATTAAAAGAAAGTAAGAAAGCGCAAGCAACATTGTGGATATGTTAGAGATGCTTCTGGGAGTTTGAGAAAAAGAATAATGATATAGATTGGCTGATGCAAGCTGCGTTTTAAACTAAATTTATACGAGAGATAATTGCGGACATGAAGTGTACGGAAGCCAGGTTATTTAGAACTTTGAAATTTCTTTTGTCAGTTTTGCTTATAAGGGTCAGAGTGCATAGGACTTTGTTACTTAAGTAGATAGTTTATGAGATAGAAACGTGTATAATTGCAAAAAAACTTATCTTCTTATGTAGTGTTTTTTGTAATTCAAAGACTTGAAGTACTTTTAATCTAAATTGTAAAATTATCAAACCTGAACAACTCAGAAACTGTAACAGATAATTGAAGTCTTATATGCGCTTTTAAATTTCTTTTAATTATGGCAGGCTGAGTAAGAAATTGTAATTTTTTATTTGATTTTTTTTTTCTGATTTTGTTTCTCAAAGTCACTAAATTTGCTTATGTTGTCGGTATGTCACTTATTGAATTGCTTATAAAATTCTTTTGACTGGTTTTGAGTTCAAAAACAATGTCATCAATTTAATTAGAAAATACTTCAAATCAGTGAATTTTTAGAAGTACACTATTATTATTTCCTGCTTCTTGAAGAAATATACCTTTTGCGGCACATTTAACTTCTAACTTTCATTATTGCTTTTGTGGAATAAACAAGATGTTTTCCTGCTTTGCTGATGGAATAGTTGTAGCTGCAAACCTGTTAGCGATTAAGTAATGAAATATTTGAACAAGGTATTTTAAATGAGTTATTGTTGAATTAAATAATTTAATTAAGAATTAATAGATTATAAATCAATCGATTGCTTAATAAAGTGGTGCTAATGGATCAATTTATTGTTTAGTATTCACAAGCATTTCATTCTCATGGGGAGTGAACTAACAGCAATTTATTTATTTTCTAAGGGTTTAAGATACAACAGCGATATCGAGCCATGTTAGTTCCGCAAGGAATCTGTCTTCGTTCTTGAATGCGCAGCCGATTTGGATTTTCGTAGTTGAGAAGAATTTCATGGATGCATTTAGTCTCTCTTGAGTTAGTGTTCTTGCATTCAGTGGTAAAGCATACTGCAATGATGATCAATATCACTTATGGTTTTACACATTCGGCAGCATATACGTTAGGGATTTGAACCACTAAACTACAGTATTTTTACCTTCAGTTCTGCTGCGGCGTTGAGCGACTGAGCCTTGGAAAACCAGAATTAAAATCAACATGCCACTGGTGGCCCAAAACAATGGTAAGATACCTCGCTTCATTTTTATTGTAAACTTGAAAATATTTCTAGTGCTGAGACAAGAGTTAATTGTCCTTTTTTTCATACAATTATGGTTATATATTCCAAAGACATCTGAATTTAACGGAAAGGGAAACCATATTCCGTTACTTTCCTTGTTGTTTTTAACGCTACAAATTTTTCAATACAGACTAGGGCATGTTACTTTTTTTTAACCGCAGCTTTTATATAGGATACTTCCTCTTACTTTTGTGTAAGATAATTTATGTTTCATATTTTATTTATTATTAAATTAACATTAAGTTAACCATCAAACAGATCTCATTTTTCAACTAACAAAATACACTATACTACTATAAGATTTCAAACATTCAAAAATTACAAGTACTGTGATTTTTCAATTAAACACTATTTTCCTGACGGCGTTATTAGTAATTGATAATGAATTTCTTTGCTTGTTTTGGGTAATTCCCATAATACCATTTCTCAATTAAATAGTACATTGGTGAGCAGATTAAATAAAATAAACCTTGGAAAAATTGTCAACCAGTAGCGGAAGTAGGAGACTTAGAACTAGAAAAATATTAAGATTAGACTAGAAGATAGAAGCCTTGCTATTTGGAAGTCAATATGCCATTTCCAAATATACAAGGCGTCTTATGTCATCAGGATCATCATTACTTTTTGTTTCATGCAAAACTAGAGTTTGACCTTTAAAGGTCATTTTGAAATCAAGGCGTCATCTCCGAGTGAAAGAAGGAGTTACGATCATCGGGAGCATCATAACTTTTCGTTTCATGCAAAACTAGAGTTGTTAGTGTTCCATAGCCTAAGGGGGGTGTCTCAATGCCTATTGGGAGTGTCCCAATGCCTGTTGGGAATGTCCCAATGCCTATTGGGAGTGTCCCAATGCCTATTGGTAGTGTTGCAATGCCTACTGGGAGTGTCCCAATGCCTAATTGGAGTTTCAAAATGCCAATCGTGAGTGTCCCCATGGCTATTTGGAGTGGCCCGATACATATTGGGAATGTCCCAATGCCATTGGGGAGTGTCCCAATGCCTATTGGGAATGTCCCAATACCTAATGGGAGTGTGCCAATGCCTATTGGGAATGTTCCAATGCATAATGGGAGTGTCCCAATGCCTAATGGGAGTGTTCCATTGCCGAATGGGAGTGTCCCAATGCCTATTTGGAGTGTCCCAATGCCTGATGGGAGTGTTCCAATGCCTATTGGGAATCTCACAATGCCTAATAGGAGTGTCCTATTGCCTATTGGGAGTGTCCCAATGCGTATTGGGAGAGTCACAATTCCTATTGGGAGTGACCCAATTCCTATTGGGAGTGTCCCAATGCCTATTGGGAGTGTACCAATGCCAATTGGGAGTGTCGAAATGCCTATTGAGAGTGTCCTATTGCCTATTGAGGGTGTCCCAATGCCTATTGGGGGTGTCCCAATGCCTATTGGGGGTGTCCCGTAATTAATTAAAGAAGCAATTAGATATTATATTTTTGAAAGTTTATAATTGTCATGGTTTTTTTTGTTATTGTATCGGGAATATTTCAAGATTAGGTTAGGTTAGGTTTAAGCTTAAGACTAATTTTTAGGACTAATTAGTTGGACATATTTAGGACATTTAATTTTTATAACTAATATTTTGAGACAAAGTATTAGTCCTTTTTTCTTTATTCTGATTTTGTACAAAAATTTACATTATATTGACACTCTCGTGTAGCAAACCACAACTGCGAAACATTACGTCCCGCTGAGTTTACGATTGAGCTTAGCTTTGAATACATGTAGTTATTAATTTAGGGTAACTTAACTGTAAGACTGTTAGTAACTGGTGAGTAATACTTCAAGGCATTGGGAAGCGAGTGACTTAATACTGCAAGATTAAATGAAAGGAAAATGAAGTTATAATTTGCGTAGCTCCGTTAATTGTCCATTAAACAATGAGAACAATATGCCTTCCAATATGACCTTTATTGTTTATGGGATTTTCAATGCCAGTCTTAATAGTAATTAAGCATCTGTCTTAAAATTTAGTTGCCATTTCATTATTTTCAAAATTGTTTTCTTTTGTAATTAAAGGAGAAAGCTGTATAGGTTTTGTTTGTTGATAGTTTCATCAATGTTGCTTCGTTTAATTTATATTTTAATATTATTACAGGTAAATGTAATTTAAACAACAAATTTCAAATACTCCAAAAATGATGTTATGTTTTAGATCTCACAACTAGCTCTATGTAAAACGAAAAAAACTACTGAAAAACCTGAAGTCGAAGAAGAAGAGACAGAAGACGAGGACGATGGTTCAACCGACGAGCCTGAGCCGCTGTTTAGTGAGATTTGTTATTAAAATTATCAAGTGTAAAATATAATGAAACATTTGGGTAGAAATCAAACTTCCTGATTGATATGCTTCTTTGTAAAAATTTAGAGGATTGCGACGACAACATCGTAGTTAGAGAGGAGAGAAATTCAACATATATTTTGAAGAGTCCTTTCAACAAAACCACCTCGGAGCTTTACCCAGCTGATTCAAAGTGTGCATGGCAATTGGTTGTAAGTACTTAACGTAGCACACCACGTTGTTACGTTGTGTGTATACTATGGGATACATGAATATAGTTTGTTATGTTTTTGTAAAATTATTTACATAAACTTTGTTGATGTACGTAAGAGTTGAAACTAGCAGCCATATCAAGAAGAAATACAGATTTTCCAAATTAAATTAATATAATAAGACTTTCATTTACGTCTGACAATTATATTAGCAAGATAGCTCTATTATATGCTTTAGAAAATTTTTAGAAAATATAACGGCTAATTTCTATTGATTTCTATTGATTTCAGCAACTTTAACGTTAATTTTAAATGGTCATAATTGGACGATTAAAATTTTGGCCCTCGCTTAAATAATTATTTTAAAGTGACTTGGTTATACTAACAAGAACCTACTTAAATTTGGTTTGAACTAAATGCACAGGGAGATCCAAATTGCACGGTAGAGATACTGTGTGAAAAGGGAGAACTCGTACCACCAAAAAACAAAAAATGCAGCGCTGAGGATGAGCACCTTGAAATTTCTGACGGCACAGGTGGCTATGAACTGTTTTGCGACAAAATCAAATTCAATGAGCCAATTGTCGCCTCGAAGAATTTAAGAGACTTGTACGTTCGGTATAAGGGTTCTGATAAAATGGGAGTCAAACGCAGTGGATTTAATTGCGTTGTCAAATGCACAAGCAACCCAGGTGACACTAAAATATTTTGAAAAAAAAAAGAAATAATTTTTTATGAAAAAATAATTAAATTTCTAGCGGGTGCCAGGCCGCTGAAGATTACTAAAAAGCGAACAGAGGAAGAATCATGTGGTGAGGGCGAGATTTTACAATGTTTAAAAAACTTCATACTGAAAAAATTATGTCAACTATAATGTCTATTAGTCTATTTCAAACGACTTATCTAAAACCTGAATTATACATTTTTTTTGTAAAGTTTGCGGAGTTAAGAAAACTAAGCCAAAACGACCTAAGCGTGTAGTATCTGGATATGAAGCAGGCCTAAACGAGTGGCCATGGCAAGTTGCTATTGTAAAGCCGGGGACTCGAACGTCATTTTGCGGCGGCGCAATACTCAATTCTCGGCACATTCTTACTGCTGCGCACTGTACTTTCTTTGACCAGATGAAAACCAGAACAAGTAGAAATTTTGTTACACGCCCGTCAGCTCGATAGAACCGACAGAAAGTTTTTTCGCAAACGTCAACCGCCATTGGCCGAAATTGCCAAATATCAGGAAAGACTAAAGAAGCTTCTTCAACAGGAACTTGCTGCTGGACTTAAAAATATTACAGGAGGTGGAAACCTCTCTTCTGTCATCAAAGAACCCAAACTTCCAAAAGCTGGCCAAAATTTTACTGTGCCAACAGGAAACTTTAGTTTTCCGAACCAAAATGCATCAAGTCAAGGTTTACAAGGTGTTCTTAAACCCACCAAATTGCCAAAACTTAAGCCAACTTTACCCTCTCTAACGTTTCCACCGTTTGGAATGTCAAGAAAGCGTCGAGAAGAACCAAAACCAAAGAAGTTGGATCTAGGCTTAGGTAATGGAGAATTTCTTACATTTCAATTCTATATTATATCTATACTATATTCTGACTACAAACAAAGCATTGCTAGTTAAATTGGCTATTTCACACCAAACTTCAATAGGAACTTCTAGCTAAGTAATACGCCATAGGAATTATCCTATTTTTATGTACGTACCTTTTCATTAGTCAGTATTGGTGTGCATTTACAATTGGTTGACGTTCAATTTAGCGTTTAAAACTTCAATTAAATTTAGAACACAAATTCATGTAAATTTGCGCGTCTTAAAACGCAGCAGCTCTAGCTGACAAACATTGAAAATTATTTGTAATGTCCTATTTTGAAAAATTAAGACTAGCCGAACAAACCCTTCATATAGTAAGCGGATTTGGTAAATATAACTACAATGCAGGGCGGGCGGGCTTTTTTGGCTCTGTAGATATATCCGCCCAATTTTGCTGGTTGGGCAACAATAGAAGTGCCAGGATCAAAATTTGCTTTCCTAATTATTTCAATAGATAAATTAAGTATCATTTATTACTTAAATATTTCTTATTATTTTGGAAAAAATTTGCTTAAAATAATCTATTAGTATCTATATATTATTAATGTACAAATTAATTTATCAAGAGAAATTTATTTAAGCAGAGTATCTAATTTTGAAAAAATTGATGATAATTTTTTTTTCTATTATTTATAGGAAGAGCAAAAAACCTTACTACGTAAGTAAAGCGAGTCAGATTTTTACTGACTTTCGAAACTTAAAGTTTCTTCAACTTTGTAGAGATGAGGAACTTGTCCGTGTGAGAAATCTTTCAGATTCCGAAGAACACACCTTACGATTCAAGGTTGTAAAAATTACTAATCACCCCCTCTTCACTACGGCGTAAGTGGAAATGAGGAGCAATTAATTTTTTCAATTCAAAGTATTAATTTTTATTATTATCAACTAGATATGACTTTGACGTGTCTATAATGGAAGTTGATCGTGACATCAAAATGGGCATAACGTCGCGTGATGACCATACGTCACTTTGCTTACCGCAGCTTGGATACGAAGAGAAGTTTGTAGGTGCCGACGCATATGTTGTGGGTTGGGGTCTTAAGAAACAGGATGATAATATTACAGACGGAACATTGGCACAAGTAAAAGTGGTTGTAATGGAAAATAAGAATTGCCAAAATTGGACGCACTATGAAGTAACTTCTAGAATGCTCTGCGCCGGGTAAATGTTCTCATGACTCACAAAACTTAACGTAGAACAAGTTTGTCG
>VYYI01001410.1:0-19768 GCA_021029175.1 Bilobella aurantiaca
AAAATCATAATGTTTTCCAAAAGTTTGAAATGCTGGTAAGCTATGCGTATGTAAAGAGGCGTTGTTGATTTGTGTGGAAATATTTGAAAACTTCACAAAAACGCAGAAAACGCTTCATCAAGATGCTGTAATTAAGTAAATTTTTGCTTTACCTGTTGCTAACAAGATCTGGCTTCGTTTTGCAACCGTTACTTGCATCTGGGCAGACAACCCATTCGCCGCACGACAGTAAGTCCGACGTACTGCAGCCATCCGTTTGGCACCCTTTGCAAGAGAACCATTTAGCTCCAGGCGCTACCCCGATTCCATTGGCCCCAACAATTGTTCCTAAAGTGGTTTATGACCATGAAATTTCAGCTTCAAATTTTGCTTAATTTTTCAAAAATCGACGATTTTCATGTTTAAAAGTCATCATAACTTTCGGAATTAGGTAGATAACTGTATCAGATACTTTTGAACATCTAAAGGCAATTTCACAAACGAGAATCGAGAACAAAATTACAGAAGCCATATTCTACACTTGAGCATTTTAGCTGAAATATATAATCAACATGATGCTTGGAAATTATAATGTGCTATGGAATTTAACGCACTAAAGTACTAATGAATGTAATATGCTTCAATTTTGCAGCTTGACAACTAATTTGCATAGCTTTCTGTACACTTGGGTAGCAGAAAAATATTCTAATTATAAAAAAAAAAACTAATAAGCCAAACAAACCCATCTTACGACGGGAGAAATTCAATTTTAATTTCTGCATTCATCGCGTACGGACTTGTTTGTCTAGTTTTAGCTAAATTCTAAACCATTTTTCATGCCCTTTGTTCATGCATTCTTAACGCATAATAATTAACGTAGCACGATAATTCAATGCATC
Source organism: Bilobella aurantiaca (assembly GCA_021029175.1). NCBI lineage: Eukaryota > Metazoa > Arthropoda > Collembola > Poduromorpha > Neanuridae > Bilobella > Bilobella aurantiaca. Next base: position 879 of record VYYI01001410.1, read on the forward strand.
GTCGGTTGCATTCACTTTATTTAAATTACTTTTGGTGGTTTTCGTTGATTACCCATTGTGTGCGTTCCGTGTCCAAGTTGGTCATTTGGCTGAGCAGTGCTGTGTCTAGGGTCATACCAAAATCCAAGGTAACTTGCTTTCAAATCTTGATGTGTCCATCGAACGCCCGTGTCAATTGTTGCCACAATGATACCTTGACCTGTGATACCAGTTTTCCAAACATCGGGAGCACGCACCGACGGAACACCTTAAATTGTGTTATAGATTGTAAATTTAATTGTAATTATAAAAGTACAATTAACTTAATTATTCCTTAGCTTTTTAATTTACTTACCCCATGAAGACGTAGCCTTTGGGTTATTAGAGCGTCTAATTGGTTCTAAGAGGTAGAACTGCTCCTCAGTAATCTCGCTTACGGACTCATGAAGTTGCAAAGCTAAAATTAACCGCGCGGCGCACCGTGGCACATAAATTGTGTTGGTGATCCAAAAGGTTTTGTAGTACCACACACCGTGCTGATGTAAGGTGTCGAGAACGGGTTTCTGCGTTTTTGCAGCATTTTCCTTGAGCCGTCGTATAAATTCGAACGTTTCCGCAGCAGATTTAGTGGGGCTAAGCCTCGTTGATTCGCAAATTGCTCGAGTGCTATCCCCAACAGAAACGAAAACGTTGGCTGAACCTGCTTCTTGCAAGTTCGCTTGTAACGTTTCAGGTAAAAATTCTACAACAGCATTTGAATTTTTAAGCAAAATTGCTACAAGCGATACAACCAATCTTAACATTTTCAATTTGAAAAAAAAAATTCCAAAATCAAAGCAGCCAGCTAATGGACTACTACGCCAGCGTGTTACAAACTATGAAAGAGTTGTTTTGCGAAACGAACTTTTTTTTTTAAAGAAAATTGGATTTGGAAAATCCAATTCTTCCTGGAAAAAGCCCAAGGGTTAATCAATAATCCTTTTTCTTTTCATTTCGAAAAGCCAAATTCTATTTTTATTTTAACCATTTTCATTGTATTGTTTTAAGAAGTGATTTTTTGGCATTGAGAATGCCTTCTCCGAACTCATTGTTAGGGAATCTGAATTTGAATAGTTGAGCTTCGCAGACTTGAGAAGGTCGGCGGCCATCTTTGGTCGTTCCTTGGAGCAACGCGGCCTTAACTTGATCAAAGGTCATGTTTCCTCTGGATTCAAACAGCAGGGCCACTGTTCCGGTGACATGTGGAGCAGCCATGCTGGTTAGATTATGTTTTAAAAATTACACATTTTTAGAAAACTTTAGAAATAAGTAGTGAGTTACCTAGTCCCTGAAATTTTTCGATAATCGTTATCCCCCGTATGCCAAGCACTGAGAACGTTTTCACCGGGCGCTGCTAAGTCGGGTTTCTGTCTTCCACCGATGCCCAGGAATCCTCCGCTAGGGCCCCTACTACTAAACTGCGACAGTTCATCCTTGTCATTCGATGATCCCACTGAAATGACATTGTCATAGTCACCGGGTGACGTCGCCGAGCCGCATTTCGGGCCAGTATTTCCTATCGAAAATATAGGTATGATCCCAGCGGATCGCCAAGCGGCGACCATTTTGGTGTAAGTATTGTCGGATCCCTTCTCATTTCCCCAACTGTAGCAAAAAGAAAAGCAAAGCGCTGAATATTTAACATTCACTGGACTAGTTGAAATGGTAATTTAATATTTATATGAAAAAAATTGTTTTAAATACTTTAATTATACTTCTTTTTTTAAATCATTTTACCTGTTGTTAATTATCTGAGGAGCTTTCGAACAATCGGGTTCAGAACCATCAAATTTTGTAGGACAAAGTAGGAATTGACCACAACTTAGAACATCGGACTGGGCGCATACCTCTGTTTGGCATCCTAGTAGAAAATATTTGAAATTTTAAAAAAATTGAGAGTTGAAAATTATGAAATTTGAGAATTTTTTCCAAATTTGAAATAAGTACCTTTGCATGAGAGCCATCTTGCGTCGGGTGCAACGCCAATGTTTCTGCCAACAATGGTTCCTAATTGTTAAAATTCAAAAACCAGTTTAATTACCTGTCAATCATTTCTAAACGAAAGATGAACAATTGCATTAAAAACATCAAATTCGCGAAATTATTATACCCATCGTATGCGTTCCGTGCCCAATTTCATCGTTTGGTAAAGGCGTTTCTTCCACAGGATCGTACCAGCCGTAGTCACCGCCCACGTAACTTTCGACTAGCTCCGTATGCGTGTACCTAATGACATTTTGCCAGCGTTATATAACAAATTATTCAAATTATAGGTTTCTGAATTTTCAGTCATAGTAAATCGTCAATTCAAAAAAAAAGTCGACACTACTTCATAGTAGTCGAATAGTGGAAAATAGCGACGAAATTGAAAATATCCGTTTCATGACAAGAAGGAATTATTTTAGAAATTTTGGCTAAAATTGACGTGTTGCATCGCTTACCGCACTCCAGAATCAATTGAGCCAATCACAACTTGACCTTCGGCCTTTCTCAACGTTTCCTGTAGCTTCCAGGCCCCTGGAACGTCAATTTTTTGGATACCCCAAGTATACTCCTCTTCCGTATAATTTGCAACTTTTGGATCCATCGGTCCAAATCCAGCGTACAATTCTTCCTTAATAAAACCAATTATGGAGCCCAGAGCTTGAAGCATAATGATCAGTAGTCTATTGGCCCCTTGAACGTAAATCTGATTCGTTATCCAGTACTGCTTGATCGTCAGATTTTGGCCCGTGGTGGCAATAAATTGGTTCAGCACATTGAGCACAGCTCCCTGCGTCCGATTCGCATGGTCCTTGAGGTCATTGGTCAAGGACGTGATTTGATTGGCCCGACTTCCGAAAGTTTGCGTCAGGGCATTGGTCAAAATCTGCTCGGGTCCATCGGACAGGGTAATGAAAATATTTGCAGTATCCTTCGTTTTAAAAATGGCTTCGAGGTCACCCAGGAGGGGAATATTTACTTGGCCGAAAGCCGTCTGTGTCGTCGTGAAAATTGCACATGCAAAAATGACCCAAAAGTTTACCATTTTCGACCAACAGTGTACTTAAACTGAACCACTTAGAAATTGGTTACTGGCGATCGAATGCTGGACATAACGCCTTCTTATATAAGAACAACTTCCAATTTTTTGCCCAATTTTTTTTATTCATTAACCTTAATTAACCGTCAATTTTCTATGATTCTCCTCGCAGTCCAAGTATGGTAATTTAGAATCCTGTGCCGCATAAGAGCACTTAAAAGAGGAAAGACCAAGTGTTTCTTAAAACCTGATTTCATCCTTTTGTTTTTGGTTGATGACTCAATTTACGTCACTAGTTTTTAACGTGAATTATTTACCAAAATTTTAAACGATAAATAGCCAGGATTAATTAACTGTTATTTTTATGCTTCATTTCTATCATTTTGTTTTGTGTTTTTTTTGCCGTTTTTGAAAACTAGTCTAAGAATAAAATTTTTCAAAAGTTTTTCAACCCGAAGACGCTTGAAATTGTAATGTTTTCATAAACATGCACTCTGTCTTATAGTGGACTTGTTTGGCTAGAATCAGAAAATTAAACTTGTGAGTTTTTTTTTATTTTAAACTAACTCCTATTAAGTGCTTGAAGCTTTGCAAAAGTGAAATCTTAAATTTTCAAGGTTCTCATTTAGTTGTTAGAAAAAAGACAGCTCGAACTTATGAAATATTTTTTAACTACTAGAAAGCAATTAGATCACTTGGAGTATCTTTAAACCTTAATTAGTTCGACATAGATAAATACGGAAACAGTAACATTGGTTTGATTTGGTTGTTGAAATTTTTTCTGGGGTCGTCCTCACTTCGATTTCTGCCCAATATTAGTCCGTATCATCTCTTGACCTGCGTGACCTGCACCGTGGGAATCTTGACCTTTTGGTTGAGCTTTGGCTTTTGTTGTTGGTCAATAATTGGTTTGATGGAAGGGAGGAGCAGCGATCCAGCGCAGAGAGTCGCCCCGCCCAAATTTGACATGAGTCCAAACGATGATTCGGACCTCGGGATTGGCTGGGACGAGCTGCTCGAACCAATCGCCTTCTTGATTTTGTTCTTGAGCCAATTTGCACCTGAAATTGTATTTCGAGCATTTTGGAGGTGGTAGAAAGGCGAATCATCAGAGTTCAATCGTTTCAATTCCATAGCACTCTGACTTGTCTAAAAATCAATTAAGACTTTGTCTCAAAATCATTCGAATTTTTGAATTAGCATTTTTGATGTCAATGAGGCTAAATTTGGCCTATACTAATTACCGGAAAGGTGCGATGATTATTCGGACTGAAATTTGCAGGAGGACTACCGACCGAAGGACAATGATTGTCACGCGCAGCTCGAACAATCACTTCTGCGCAAATATGCCTTCCGCAGAGGCGGGCCCATTCCATAGGAGTTTTATTACGGCTGTAATCTCGGATGTGTGGCGAAGCTCCTGAAATCAAAAATTAAAATTCAGTTAACTTTTACTTTTTTAATTTTTTAATTTAACAAACGGATCTTATAAATTTTAATTTTAATTAATTAAATTACAACTTACCAGCAACTATTAAACTTTTAGCTACTCGGCTCCTCCCCTGAAGAGCAGCTTTGTGAAGAGGTGTCAATCCAGTTGAATTTCGACAATTTGGGTCAATTACACCTTCAAAACTACGTAGAAGCAAATCGACTGCTGTAGATTGACCTGCAAATTTTTTACAAGTTGTTTAAATTTTAACTTTTAGTAAAAAAACGGCACAGAACAATGGCATATTCGCATGAATCTTTTTTTTTTAATAAAATTTGACTTGAGTAAAATTTCGATCTAGGTTAGGTTAAAATTTTTCTGTAAAAAAATAATATTATAAATTAAATTCTATGCTACACAAGTTCTGTAACTGATAGGATTGGCAATTAAGAGAAAAGTAAAAATTTATACTTTAATTCAAGATGCACCCAATGCATATTGGAAATGTTAATTGCAATTAACTACAATATCTCACCCGCTTGAGCTGCATAGTGCAATGGTGTATTCCCATCGTTGTCCCCTAAATTGGGATCCAATCTTCTCAGTTTGCTTAATTCTTCCATAATTGACACGCTACCCATCGCACAAGCGAAGCTCAAAGCAGTCTAAAAATTAATTAAAAATGAAAAGTAATTAACAAACTTTTATCAAAACGCTCATTTTGCTAATATCGCTTTATTAAGAACCAATAAAAAAAATCATCATTCTCGGGAAAGAATTAAACTCTTAATCATTTCAATTTCACCTGTACCCCTTTTATTTCTATTAATTTTCCCTCACGAAGATTTTAACTTAAAATTATATTAATTTAAATGTATTCAAGAATTGAATTCGCTAAATTTTCCGATTTTGTACCATAGGAAACTACATAATTTGAGCCTGTGCCCAATAGTTTCAAATAGCCCTGTTTTCAGTCAGCTTTCCCATACGACCCTCATTTGTTGTGAAAGTCTCTGTACATTTGTCCTAAGTCCAAGGATCCGCCACATATTATCTAAACGATATCGTAAATAAATAAGTTCTCAACCCTCATGAAGACTGCTTGTCACAGCAGAAATTTTTGTTGACATCGGATCTTTGAACGAAGCCAAATATAATTACATCAATTTCAATCCCACGACCACTTTCTTGACATTGCATTTTGTTAATTTCCACTTGAACAAAACGTTAATGTTTATCTTGCTATTATTTAATGACTGTCCATTATTTTCATCCTTGGACACTGCCAAATACTCACATTTCATTCATTTCAATTCCAGCTCAACGAAGTTAAGGATCACACAAACGCTTTTTGGAGTACATTTTCAGGATCCCATGAATCCGTTCCAAGAACGCCTTCAAAATGGCTTCCGCCAATTTTAACTGTGCCATTTGCCGCCAAGAAATTAGAGCTTTCTACCAATACAGATCCTCTCCGCTTACTTCAAGGGGTGGCTACACGGTGCGGCCACATTTTTCACCGCCGCTGCTTAGAAGACTACGTAAAACGAAGGCTGGGAGAGGCAAATGGATTTGACATTTTGGACCACAGGTGTCAAGTACACTGTCCCGTGTGTCCGGAAAAAGTTACTCTAGAATCGTCAGTGCCTTTGAATTCAGATGGACCGTTTGAAAATCTATCCACGGTGAACCGTCGTGAAAGCCAACGAATTCCTATACGTGTTGCGGAAACCGCTTCACTGCAACGTGAAGATGTCAGTAGCCTCCATGAGAGGATTCAAGCACTGAAAGATGAAAACGGTACTCAAAAAATTCTGATTGTCCATGGTCAGGCACAGTTAGAGTATTTTTCGACAGAGCTGGAAGGATTCAAAGCAGATTTGATGGCGATTGTTAGTCGAATGGATCGAATTTTGACGGTAATCGGGAAGAGACCGGAAATAGGAGGAGTAGTAAACGGAGACAGTAATACTGGTCAGAACCCTTCAATAGTACGAACACAGAATTTTCAAGGCCCAATTCCAGGTAAGAAAAAAAACGTTTCGGAGCAAAACATAATAAATAATCGTGTTATGCGATGTCATGCTCAACATTTTCTACATTTTGCAGGTCATGAACAGCTAGAATGTGATCTAGTGACGCCCGCGCCAGCGTCCTCACCCACTGAGTCAACAGCGACAATGCATTCTACCACCAGTAGAAATAGAAGTACTGGAAGCATTTCGATTTCAACTGCCAATCATTCCTTCCATACGGCTGCTGGCACTTCGAGCAGTACTGCCAGTAGTGGAAATCGATCCACGATGTCATCCCCAAGTTTTCGCAGCGGAGACAGTCGAGAAATGCCTGGAAGGATACCCAGCTCGTTTAGACAAAGTTGCCCTTCGCTGCACGAAAGGCCCTTAAGTCGTCGACGTAGGACCGTTTGGCAATACGTTTCTAATTTTATTTATCCTGGAGGAAATGTAGACAGAGTTAAAAGAACCTAAAAATGTCTAAAAAGTGTCCACGCTTCAATTTGCCTTCCATTTATAGAAATATGCTGATTTAAATTTCGCCTAACGTTTTTTTTTGAAAAACATAATTTAAATATAGTGTATGCTAATAACCAAGTTTTGATGTATCTGCCCTTTGAAGAAACTTATCTTTAGTCAATACCTGTAAAAATTCCAAAACTTTCATGTAAACTAGGTTACAAACATTATAGCCATACTTTGGCATTTCAAAATTCGAAACTTTTTTGAACTTTTCCAAGTTTTTGGGAAGTATCTTAATAGGCAAGTTTCACAGATTTTTCATAAACTGAAAAAGTTTGGTTGATGAAACAGTGAGAAGTTTTAGCATTAAAGACGGTTCAGTGACTAGATCAGACAATGCTATATCGCCGCCGCGATGAAACGCAAGTTCGTATAATTACAAAAGCTAATATTACGCTGCCACTTCTACAACAGCATAAAATTGCGCAGCGCCATAAACTTGCGTATTTGTATGAAGCAAGTGTTTTTTTTTAAACAGGACAGTGCAGCTCATGATACTGCGTTAATTTCCCACTGTTTATAGTAGGGGTCCAATAATTCTTAAAATCGGACGCTAGGACTAGAATAGAGTAAACAATAAATGCCACTTGTTTATGTTTACAAAATGAGTCATACGTGAACTGTTGAAAGAGCCTATTAAAATTGGCCTGCTTCATTGCTTCAGAGGCGATGTAGGCAAGTAGTTCAAAGTATTGTTCTGCTGGTCCAAAACGCTTAAAAGCATTTTTCCGACTTTCTTGTCGTTACATTTTGTTCTCCTACGATGTTCCATTGTGGAATTTGTTTGAACACAGAGGATTCAGTTCGTAAAAGAAATGCTTGGGACTCTACGCAGTGTGGTATGTTAAAATTTTTAATTTAAAAAAAAAAAAATCAAAAATTCAGAAAGCCCTACTTCTAATTTTGAAAAAAAAAATCGATATTGAACATATTTCCGGATATTAAGCGAGATATTTTTTACCAATTACCAACTTGACTGAATGAAGCATTTTCTTTTTCTAATAACCTAACTTTATATTGATCGTTTTGACTGATTCCCGGAACTCTTTTCCTGGAGTCTATTCAGGACATCATTCAATTTAAAAAACAAATTCAATTTGTATCAAACTTTTTTTTTCTAATTTCCAGGCCACATCTATCATTCCCACTGCCTCAAGCGGTGGTTCGCAGCGAAGCGGGCCAACGTCCTTGAAGAAGAGGGCAGTGACTTCGAGGATTTTGACGAATTCAATTGTCCCATGTGCAACCGCTACGTACTCGAGGAAGAATGCATCCGACTATTTCCGGTTGAAATGGAATTGAGGGATCAATCGACGCAGACGCAGTTGGATGACGCGCAAGAATTGAAATCTTCAGATTACCTAGCTCTGCATTCCGAACTGCTTAAATTTGTTCAAAGAATCCTACGCGAGAAATACAAGGCAGAAAATGAAATCATAATTTCGAATGCGCAGAAGCAGAAATTGCAAATAGCTGTTGCCAAGTTGGTGGAACAAAATCTCAACCAGGCCGTTCAACTACAAGTTGCACAAAATGTCATTCATAGATGTAAGATCCAATGCTCACGTTTTTAGCCCGAGCCATAGCCAGGGTTTATGTGTCGGTCATGACATGACCAAGGTCGCTTGGCAACGAAATTATGAGCTTTTCTATTTTCACACGGAGCTAAACTAAATTCTTAATCATCGTATAAATTCGTTGCCAATAACTTTGGCCATGTCTGTCTGTCCGTCAGCGACACGCTAACGGACGAACCACATGTCAAAGTGTCCCCAAATTTGGCACACGATCTTTGGGACAATGTGAAGGCTAAGTTCGAAGATGGGGTCGGTGGGTCAAACCCCTTGGGGGTCAAAGGTCAAAATTAAATCTTTTGAGACGTAGATGGGAAGGATACAAAAACCCTTACCATCAAAAAATAAAAATTATCAGATCGAGACCAAATTGTTTATTAGAAATTCTATGAGTATACAAAGTTTGAAATAGAATATGGCCCAATCGGAACACCGGGTCAAAAGGTCACTTTGAAAGGGTGAATGTCAAAAATGCACTCTTAATGAAAATTGTTACCGAAATATGTGCCCAATTTGGATACGGTTTTGAAAACAAAGAACAATTTTGGTAAATTGTGTTAACTCGAAAAAAAATGGCTGCCATAATAATATAAATTGGGGATTTCACAATTTTCAATTTTTTTTAATGGTAATAAGGTATTTTATTAGTAAATTTTATTAATGCAAACCTGGCTCGGGCTTTATAAATGTTGCACACTGTAAGTTTTTCTTTGTTTAAATTAAGAAAAATGTTTCATTTTTATGATTTCTTTTTACAGCGGCTGCACTTACGAAACCCACGGTACAAGCTAATAGGATGCGAAAGAAGAAGGGAAACGGACCCCAGAAACAGGAACCTAGCATTTTGCAGAAGATTTTTAGGGTAATATTTCCAGTAGGATGCAAAACACACCCCTAACCTCCAATTAACGTTTTCTGTATTAAAACTATACTTAAAGTGTTATATTAAATCTAAAATTAAACTAAAATTCTTATTAAATAACCTACTTATTAACCTAAAACACAAACGTAAACCGCGTGATGATAACCAAGACTTGCTCATGACAAAAAATCGTTAAAATTACCGGCTTACTCTAACTTATAAACTTCGTAAGATTGCTAACCGTGTGGTAAACAAAACTAAAGTAAGTTTAAGTTAATTAATCATTGTCAAATTATACTTTGATACTTTCATAATGCTTACGTTTCGGCAAAATTCTTACAACGCTAAACCATGAGACGTATTGAACTTATGAAAAAAAAAACAGTCTTGGCATTGCGTACTACTTGTACAGAGTAATTTTTAAAGTGCAGCGATATGGCTTCAGTTCTCAGCGTACTCGACAACATTTCTCAGCGTACTAGAGAACAGTTCAGCGTACTCGCGAAGGACGTAAGATTTGCTAAAGAGTTGAAGCGACAGCTTGGAATAACGCTTTCAATTTCACAGTTTACTATGTTCTCACGGTCCAACGCGCCCTTAATCCACGGCGTGTTTGGAAAATGACTTTGGAACACTTTTGTCATTTCCTTTGAACAAATATTTGCCCCCCTTATGAAAATTATCAAACGCAATTTTCTTCTGTATCACAGCGACGGAACGCTGAACGCTTCAGTGAACCGAGAGGATAAACGAACATTATTCTTCTTGATCCAGTTTTACTATTAAAAATAATTACGTTTGCTAGGATAATTTCTTTTAAGAACTGTACAGTACATTAGACAAAAATGGGAAGTTAAAACTTGAAAATACAGTATTAAAAATGTTTGATTAAAGATAGTATTGTGTACTAATAACACTTATTTTAACGACCATTCCAATTTTCAATGATCTTCTTTTTCCATAAGTGCGTGCGTCGGCACAATAAATAGGTTTAAAATTTATACGTAGTTGTACGATGTAATCGATGCATTATTTGCCGCTTAAAGGCGTTTGAACTGCCCTTGACTCTTGATCTTTACAGCTAACTTGAACCTGGCATGCAGACTACCTCTTTAATGGAAAATAAACCCATTATATCGTATTTGGACATTTAGGAAGCTGACCTTTCTAAAGAACAGCATAAGCGTGTACTCGAATTTCTCGCAGTAATTTCAAAGATTAAATCATAAGATGGTGGAATACAAGTCATTTGTCATCGTAAATTCGGCAGTGTGCATATTTCCCTGCCACGAACACTGCCGCCGTTGCGTGACTACTTTCAAAGAAACACATCTGTCCTTCCCTATGAAGCCAAATCTTGAAATGCAATATACTAATTTACATATTTTTTCAAGGAAGCGGGCTAAACCCTGATCTCCGCCTTGAAAAAAATTCGGAAACAAACAAAATGGCCTCCAACTAAGCTATAACCCAGAAATGACTGTTGCGCAAACAAGAATATTTTGCTTTCAAAACGTATAACATTAGTAAACCGATACAAACCTAACACACGATTTTGACGCTTGATGGTAAGAAAAATGGTAATAAGGTTAAAATTCAGGTTTAAAAGAAATGTTTGAAAAACTCAAATGTATGTTAAAAAAAAGCTAATTTATAGTCTCTTCTTGAAATGTTAGCCGATCCTGTCATTCAAATTTTTTTTGTTTTAAGTATTCTAAATTCATACACACATTAGCGTCTGGGGTTTGTTTGATTTCGAGTCTATTTACGTTACATTTTAGGACTCGAGCCAAGTTCAAGAGGTTCTTAAGGGGGAGATGGTGAAGTTTAAGATTTATTGCAGCGATTTGCAGCGCTTACCCGTCCTGTCTGATCCTGGAAGTTGACGAGTGGACCCACTTCTGCAGAGCTCATGCAACACATCTTCCGGACCAAGTCCTTGACTTTTCGTTCAGAATTCGATTGACAGGCTTCAAGCAGCGCAAACCCTGTGATGTACTCCTTTTGCCGCTGATTTTTGATTTGCGGTTGTGAGATGATTGAATTTGGCGTTTTGACATGCCCATTGCTCAAGCTTGCCATTTTGGTGTCGTCAAACTGAAAAGTGTCACAGGATATATGACGCGATCGAAAATAAACTTTCCGATTTCGAATTACGAATTTAGGCTTTTTTTTCATCCACAAAATCAGAAATCAGTGTTTAAAGAATATAAAATTCTAAAATCCAATCTAAACTTTGAAATAAAATTGCAAAACGGGCGTGTGACAATAGTAATTAGTTAAATTAATATTTCTGGATACAAAAGCTTTCTATCCTCTCTCACCAACGGTTTCTTTCAGGATTTTCCGTTTTTATTTGAGGAAATTCCCTTTGCAAAAAGACGCCAAGCAATTATCGATTTCAAAAATAAACTTTCTCTAAATTTTAGAAAAAAAAAACTCATAATCGAAACTTAAATTTTTTAATTAAGGGTGAATTAGAAACTTGCAAAACTTACCAAAACTTTCTCCAAGTCGTTGATGTCAGCCGGAAGGCTGAGCTTTCTTTCAACTTTCACCGAATTGCAAGATTCTGAATCAGAGGAATCGATGACGGAACAATTTTCCAAGGAACTTGAATTCCTTGTCTTCAGGTCGCGGACGTGGGAAGGTCGCCTTGGCTCACTTTCACTGCGAGCGCTTCCCAAAGTGATTACGACGCATTCCTCCGTTTCTTCCGGGAATTTCGTTTCCGTACTGCGACAATTGCCGTTTCCGTCTTCCGTATTTGACGCCGAAACGAGAACACCTCTGCGGTAGGTGAGTCGAATGGGCTGTTTGTGGGGATGACGAGAGTCAGTAGCAGTGGGTTGTCCTGAAGAATTAGCTTGTGCTGACTTGCAGAATCCGAAACTTCGACTGACTTTCCCTGAGAACAGAAACAACAGGACGCTGTTTAGACACCGTGGGAGAGCTACCTTGACTCGAGGGGAGAAAGTACTTTGCCCAAAATTACTTTCCCTGTGCAAGTAGCAAATATGTTTTCTCAGAAGGGAAAGCAAAGGAGAAAGTGAAAGTTCGGCCTTTTGTTCTATTCTTTTTAGAAAGTATTAAAAAGTCAATTGTGATTCCATCATAGAGAAAATGCTCCTAGCACGCACACCGCTCCTCCTACTACAATCGTGGCCTACAAAGGCCTTTTTGTCCCATTTTCGATGACCAAATTGCGGGTGACGCGTGGAGGGGCAGACGGCCTACAAAGGAACCTGTTGTTGTCGTCTGCCATTTTGAATCCAATTGCTATGATAATCTAACCGCAATGTCATTAGATGTGGTAAGAGGGAAAGCTGTGTCAAATAGGAATAATATTCAGAGACTACTTTCTCTGAGCGGCACGTGGCGTGGGAGGCTGCGATGAAAAATATGTGGAAATTATTCCAAAGTTTTGATCTCTTTTTTTATCCAGATTTATTTCAAAAAGCTTACGCCTAACTCGAGAAACTAATTAGTAGAAAAAAAATATGTTTCATTCAAAAATGATAGAAAACAAATTCTCGAAAATACTCCCATTCGCATCTCCTATATTAGTCGTATTCATTCATCATTAGAATTTGAGTTTGGGATTTTTTGAGCTCAAATGGATGGTCAATAAAAGAACAGTTGGCTTGTAGAACAATCTTTCAAATTCCAGAACTTTACAAAAAATATTGTTAGAATTTTGGTTTGCTTTGAAATCCTGCAGCAGATTCTACCCTAATTACTAACAGTATTGTATATAAGTATAATATTTTTTTTTTCACGTTTAAAACATAAAAAATACTAGCAGTTTGTTTTTTAAGCAATTCAATCCTAATAGGATAGACTAATGCCTGACAAGACTTGCAAATCACGGTTTTTTAACATTTGTAGAACAAATCCACGAAACGTGTAAAGAAAATTTAACCAAAAAGAAAAGCGCATGTAAATGTAATTCAACTGTTGAGTGGTTTTTTGGGCTCCCTATTGAACGCTTGATCAAGATAAATGTCTAAACCGTAGAAAACAGGAGAAAGTTTATTACTTGGCTACCGCTTCTGCTGAACAATACGGAGAGCACCAGCTGCTTTCTCTTTTTTTTTCACAAAAAAGTGAAAGCCAGCATCTAGAGAAAAGCTTTTTATTTCTACAGGATGCTTAACTAAAAGCTGTTAAATGAAAGCTTTTTACGACTTTAGCCAATGACCGCTCTTATCTCCTGCTTGTGTCTGCCGTGCTTTCACTCTATCAAACAAATGCTTTCTCTGGCAAAGTATAAAGCTAATCCCACAATAATGTCAGGCGGCGTCTATATAATAATGACTACTTTTTATGTCCCCTCCTTTATTGTGCGATATTTATGTCATCCACGTTCCAATAGGAAAGTTATACATAGTAAGGCCTGGGCTGAATCGCTCGAGGGAATTAGGAGCGAGATTAATAAAGACTGAAAAGTCTGTAATGATACGGAGGAAGAGCAGTGAAAGTTTGGAAAGAGAAAGTTCTACTGGAAAAGTTTTACCTTTCCCCAAAAAGTTATAAAAAGCAAAGCAACTGTTGGCCAGAGATATTCGGATCCGTACTGATACGGCATCGTTTTAGAGCTTCGTTTAGACGTTGTCGGTTTTTCAAAAAAAGAAAGATAAAAAATCTCAATTTTAAAAGCCTTAAGAATTCAATTCGTTGATTTAAAAGTTAGCATCGCTGAAATACTTGAGAGAGAAGAAATTTTAATTTGAAAAAAATTATTTAAAGCAAAATACTAAATAATCCGCACTAATTTCTTCTATTACAGCTGCCATTTTAGTTTACATTTATGAAAAATAAAAGAAATAAAGTTTGTTAGTAGAGCGCGATAGTTTAACTTATAATTTCTCTATTTCTTTCACAGTGCATTTTACATTTAATATTCTGTAGTATTATAATGTTCTTCTAGTATTCTTAGCAAAACAATTTTTTTGCAGTAATAGGAAGCAGCCATTTGACTTCGGTTTCTGGCTAAATGAGGCTTTGTTTGTAATCAAAGGAGTTAATTGCCTTCGTTCGGAAATTAAATTTCAAAAGATCTGTTATTTCCTACGCTTTTATTTCACCCGTAGATGATGGATGATTGGAAAGTGAGAGGCCAAGGTAAGTCCAATTTGGAACAAATTATCCCTCGAAATATGGTACGTTTGCGTCAGAAGATGGCCAAGGCTCTGATGCTATTTGCATGTGAAGCTCTACTTTGCTTCCCCGATTGAAATTTCTTTATGTCCGAAGCCAACTGTTGGACACGTTCATACATTTTTGGCAAGGTTGGGAAATAAGTGACAGTGACCTCGGCGGTCGGAAAATGTCGTCGGCGGAGGACGTAATTTTGGACGTAATTGATTTCCAAATTTAGCAATTAGGAGCAAGGTTTCAGCAATTACAATTACCTCTTAGACAAAGGTGAGCTCGACTGTGTAACGAGTGTTCTTTATTACTTTTGCTAATTGATTTCTAATGACCAATTTGCCAAATGACGCTTGCGTGCTTAGTTTTTTTTTCGTTGCATCAAGTGTCACGTGAGACTACAAATTGCCTTTAAACAGATCATGGATGAGCTTACATGCAAAATGCTTAACAAACATTAGATCGCTTTTCAGCAAATAAAAATGTTATTTGATTATTTTTTTTTTGCAAATCTGGCGCTTTAACTCTTCAGATTAATAGTTATCAAGATTGAAATTCAATTTCAAAGTTTGATGCTAAAATCTAACACACATATTTAATATTATTAGAATATTAGACGAATACATATAGATTAGATACTCGTAGATTACTTAATAATATTGCGTAATTTAAAGGATTATATCATTTTCATAAGCAGTAGTTTAGCGCAAAAAACGTGTACGTAAAACGTATGTACCTTCGATTTGTTTTGAAATATTTGTTTTCTCTTCTCACAACTTTCACCTCTTAATTTTCAATACTAACAATTTGTTAATAAATTGCAATTACAATTGCATTGAAATATAAAAATTGTCAAGATATATAAGGTTAATCTTACCGTTGTTATTCTTGTTTCGTCCCATTTTCTTAAGGCCAAAAGTGCAGTGCGCTTTTACACTGCGAAAGGCGTAATAACGGTGGGAAAGAAGCGTTCCGAGCTTTTAAAAATTCCGTCCTAAATTATTCAGTCAATATGGTGACTTGCAGTGAGAATCAGCTTCGTCTGCGCTTGCGCAGTGCGTTTGACCTTTTGCGTCACACGGTCCAAATCCTTTGTTGCTGATGATTCTTTTATAAAAACTCGTGCCGCAAATTGAAGAGATGCGCGGCCTCCAACACGTTCCTTCTTTTCCCTTCACGTAAAGCTTTTATGTTCCTCTTCGAAAGTGTATTAGCACTGAATGTTTTAGTTCCGAATAATTTGGCAATTTGAAACGTTAATAAGGTCTACTTTCTTCAAAAAGTGAGGAAGATCCTTCACCTTGAGCTTTTAAGTGGATTTTCTTTTTGCAAATTAGCGCAAATTCGTTTTTTTTTTGTGTAATTTCGCTTTGTCGTGTGTGTGTGTGTGTTTGTCAATAGAAAAGAAGAGGCTTACTGACTTTGACTTTTGTTTCGATTTGAATAATATCAGTTCAAAAGTAAAGCTAGCGAAGAGGAGGTGCAAAATGGGCTATTTATAAACTTTGCAAAGATGTTTTTCCCAGATGCTAAATGAAAGCGTCCTTTGCCAATTATTCCTTAATCAATGACAACTGTAAATTCAGGCTTGCATTCAGAGACCTTTGGTAACAAAACGGCTCAACGTAAATTGGACTCATGTAACCGCCTACGCGTAATTGCAGTGTAAAAGCTTTAATTATAAAACTAAATTTTCCATTAAGTACTTTGAACGGCGAAGCTGCCGTTTTTTAGACGTTTTCGTATTATAGTCTTCATAATATCTTTCTTGGTTTTGAAATTTAGTTGAAAAATTTACATAATGTAAGGCCTGAAAGATTTAATTTTATTTTAGTATTTGAATGCCTTAATTTAAATTACACAAAGACTTCCAATGTTAAACTTTTAGGTAACCCGAGTCAGCGTGTAATGTCAAGTCCAACTTCACGACATGACGTCAAAACAATTTGTTCAAAATATATTTTTGCTGATACCCTTAAGTCAGTTTTCCGGCGCCAATGTTTTTTTTATTATAAACAAGTGATGTTTTGAAAATAAAAATTATTGTGCATTCTACCAAGTACTATTCTGATTCATAGTTTTTTCGAATTTCTAAATTTTGAGGGTCAAAATGACCATAACTGTTAGTCATTGTACCCCTCTTTGACCGATGACGCTTGAGTCACTTTTTCAAGGAATATTTCACTTTCTATTCAATTTTTTTTACCAAAAAATTTCTAATCGTAAATAGATGTTACGACTGATGTCCCTTATTTTTGTTTTAAACATAACTAATTACTTTTATTTAATTAACCTGATGCGGGATAATGAATGGTAAAACTTTTCTTTTAGGCGACTATGTCACGTGACAGAGTGTTTTTGTAACTTTTAGCTTCTGAATCCCACAATCCAACGTGTGCTTTTAAATTAAGGTCAACTTACGTAATGGTTTCACTGCTAATTGGAAAAGTTACGTAGAAAACCCTTAAAATATTTACTCCGATTTACTTTTTTTTAAGAAAAGTTCAAAAAGTTTATTTTTTAGCAAAGCCAATACGAAATTCGCCCTAGGACAATCGTTTGTGCATCATCAAATCTTATAAATACAATTTAAATTTCATCACTTTTGACCCACTATTTATAATTTCACTCTAACATTTTTAGGTGTAGCATTAGCTACCGTTGCGTTGTCTTCTAGCTACCATCGCACCGACGGATCTTATCATATTCTATTTTAGAATTAGGGGTTATTGTCACCTCTCGAATATGTAATGGATCACGTTTCAATATGCATATTCTCAATACCTAATTAAAGATTTTGGCATAAATTTGCTGCATTTTCTGAAAAAAAATTATGAGGACATATGAGACGGCTTAGGAGACAGACAGACACAATGGCAGAGAGAAGGTAGTATTACACCAGGTAAGTTATTCAAAAGAGCTTTTTCAAGTACATTTTCTTAGAAAATCGCTGACACTGCCAGCGATTCTTCGACTTCTTAGTTTCACATTTTAGTTCTCCGTAAGGGCTGGATCGCTAGCTCATAAATTGTGTTTAGTCGTCGTTGTATCAATCAGCCTTGTTTGAGATATCGATCTTGTGCAGCTCCTGGTTCTTGTTCTATCGCATCTCACCTTTCCGATGACGCTCCTGTTGATAGAAACGTGTGTTCCTGGACTTAGTAGGGCTGAGGGCCTGGAAGTGGGCTGACGTGACTCGTAAGGGCTCTCCAGACCCTTCCAGCCTCTCCTATTGTTTTGAAATGGCTCAATTGAGAAGCGACAATGAGGTTGGACCACCCAAGAAGGCCCTTTGCTTCCACTTGGAGACCACACAGGGCGTTTTCGTGTGTGGTCTCCTTTACTCTATAAAAACATAGGAGAGTAATAATGTTTAGTGGTGTTGGTAATCCCCACTTAAGCATCGCCCAACCAAAGATCTCACTTCCAGCCTCCAACATCAAGTCTCCCTAGAACAAAATTTCTCAATTCTCAATTTTAAATGACTCTAGGATGCTTTTTTTTTGTTGGATTTAGGCTGAAATGTCCAAATTATTCGAGGCTTTTGTCTTCTTCATGTGGGCGTCGCGTGAGTAATCAAAGGACAAGGAGACAATTTATAAAATGACAACATCATCTCTCCTTGGAAGGTATTTTGGGAAGGTTGAAATGTTTTCCATGAAATTCTTTTAAGATCATTTGTAGAAAACAATGCGTGCTTTGGCTCTGAAACACGTTAGATGCAACACCAACTTAAAGAATAACATCATCATCGAAATTTTAATTTGGATAACAACATTCTTTGATCAATATGAAAACGAAAATTTGAAGTAGAGTAAAATGTGTTACTTATAGTATAGTCATCAGTCATCACCATCATTCTCTATCATTAAGAAATATAGTGTACACAATTCAACAATACACTTTGAGCTGTGAAAAAATAATTAATATTAATTAATTGTCAGGAAATAGACTTAAATTAAGATCCTCCTTCAATAATGCCACTTTCAATGCAGCTTATAGTTTGGTATTTAATTTGGAGCAAGTATAAGCGGTTTTAAAAATGTAAATACTGGAAATTTGTTTAATTAATAAGTAAATATAAAATATTAATGCTTCCAAATAAAAATGCAACTTTTTGTTTTTCACGCTTTCGCGTGAGCTAAAACTTCATTTGCTTTGAACTCATTATTAAACGGCATTATTACTTTCAAAAATTAAATTTTCATTCGCCGAATCCATTTCTTTCTCAAATAAATTAGTAATTTAAGTTAAATATAATATATTAAAACTAACTGAATAAATTTTATGGTTC
>VYYI01001411.1:0-19764 GCA_021029175.1 Bilobella aurantiaca
TCGTTCAACTGCATGATGTCGGATCAGCATTCGTTTATGTCTCTCGGTTTTGTGAGCACATAGACATTAAAACATATAGAGCAAAAGATTTCAACTCAAATACAGGGATAATCAAGCATGCCATGCTCCGGAAAAGGTCATAGGTAAGTATATAAGGATTAAGGAATATTTATCACTTATATGTTAGTAATTGGTCGAATAAGAAACCAGATTTCGTCCACTTAGCAAACGCGATCTCGTGGTAGTTTTGTTGTACAAAAGGGTCAGACTTCAGTGCAAAGACGTGTCGCGTAGATAATTCTTTTGGTTTGAATTCGCATTGCTATATTTGGGAAGTTTTGAGTATTATGATGAAATTACACTACAATCTCAGCATATATTATATTTTTAATTTTGGCAAATTATCAGATCCGGCGGAACATTACTGAGAAAAAATCTACAGCAAAATGGAACAAGCAGTATGAAACTAAGGCCAAGTTCGGCAGCAAAGCGGACTAATTGCGGTTGTGCTGATTGCAATGACAACTCCCTGGCACCTAAAATGAGCAAGATGAATTTGCCTCAATTGGACTTAGGGACTGAGATTAGAAATGAAATCTCACAGAATGCCTCCGCCAAAAATGCATCCATTTCAAACGCGAACGACTCAGTTCTATTTTTTGGATGCCCAGAATGTGCGTACCATTCTAAATCAATACCAGATATCCTTAGCCACCTGAGGCTTCAGCATAACAAGGAATTGCAATTAAACCAATTCTTGGAACATAACAATGGAATCATCAAAGGTAGTGACCATTCTTTGAAGGAACGTGATACAACGGACAGCAACTTGCCAGAAGAGAAAGGGGCTGGTTCGTGTTTGGAAAAACCTATGGACCTAACAGTATCTCGACCTTGCAGAACAGAAGATGAAGAAGAGGCAATTGTACAGACTCGTGACAACCACGACAAGAATTCAATTACTGACAGCGTGGAGGATGTTGACGGACTTAACAATGTTGGAATAACTATGTCGGCGGCCGAGCTATCGATTGAATTTAGAAATTTGTTGACCGAAAATAAAGGTAAAGATTCTGTTGTTTGTCGTATTTGTCACATGCAATTCGATTTCCGCACAAAACAACACCAGCAACGCTTCAGGGCCCATATGGAAGTCCATTATGGCCACCGCCCTTTCCCATGTGAAGTTTGCGGGGAGTACTTCAAGTCAGCAGTTCGCCTTATTACCCATTTTTCCAAACACAGTGACGAAGGTAGCTTTGAGTGTGCTATTTGTGCTTCGAAATTTAAAACCAAAACAGACTTGCTCAAACACAATAAGACTTGTACGATAGGTTGTGAACTTAATTGAAGGCGTAATCGTTCAGCAGATTTTTTACCACTCACTCTGTTATTTTTTAAAACTTTGTACTTGCCTACATCAATTACAATCACATTCTCACAATCAATGAAAAATGTAAAATTATTGACAATGCTTAAGTTTAACCACGCTGTGTTGTGTAGATATTTTTAATGTTGTTAGAATGATTCATTATAGTCTTTAATGAAATTCTTTTAATGTAATATTGTATTTTACAAGCAATAAATGGGGACGATGAATTAGTACACTTTACTCAATACTTGTTTAGTAATGCTTATAATTTAGACATCTCGTCTTGATTAAGTTTGTTCAAGGAGTTGAAGGCGTTGATTCTTCCGTGACCAAAGGCATGATTCGGGAACGTATTTTCATCGATATTACCGCAATTCTGGCCCGGTTTGATAAGCTCCTCTTGAGCATTCCCATAAATTAAATAATTCTTAACTTCATCAATAGTTAAGTCAGGTTTTCGGCTCTTGAGTAAGGCTACAACACCAGCAGCATGGGGACAGGCCATTGATGTTCCTAATGAAAAGTTACAAAATAGAATTGATTCACCGAAACGAAAGTTTAATTGTTTTAAAATTAAATGCGTTACAAAAACGAAAATTCAACGTTATGCTACAGTCATCCAGGACATTGAAGATTGAAGACACATTTTGTTTTTCAATCTAACCGTTCTAAACATGGCAGCGTTCGCTAACCTGAGGCACTGCGGTAAGAAGTATCGGAGTCGGCGTATGAGGAGTAGACATCAGAACCTGGAGCTGAGACATCAGGTTTGACCTTGCCCAAGACGGAAGGTCCTTTGGAACTGAAGGAGCTCAAAGCGTCAGAAATGGTCGTGGACCCAACACCGATGACATTGGTGTCATCGCCAGGCGAATTGGCAGTTCCGCAGTACGGACCAGAATTTCCGGCCGAGAAAAGCGGGACAATGTTCGCAGCCCGCCAGGCCGCCACAACTCCAGCATAGAAGTCATCGCCTGAATCAAAAATTTTGGTCTAAAATCTGGGAGGCGTGGCCAAAAGTGTTGAATTATTTCGAGTATTTTCTAATTACCTTGTCCACCTCCCCACGAATTTGAAACGAGATCTGGAGCTTGGCTACAATCCGGCTCCGATTCATCAGGCAAATGAGGACAAGCAATAAATTGACCGCAGCCAAGTAGAGCACTTTCAGAACATCCGAAAGTGGTACATCCCAAACAGGCAATCCAAGTAGCACCTAGAGAAATTATTGAAAATTTGTTAAAATATTGCTTATTCTCGGCACGATATCGACAAGCATCCACTGCCAAAACGAACTGTTTCATGAACCATATTTACCTGGAGCAACGCCAATTCCGTTAGCGCCGGCAATCGTTCCCATTGTGTGCTAAAATTCAAATGAAATATTAATACAAAATTTAAAACGGGTTGCGATCTCCAGCTGAAAATAAAAATAGTTCATAAATCATTGTATTCAATGAGGGTTGAAAAAGTTAAGAGTAAAGGAGTAAAATTAGTGAATTACAGTTCCGTGTCCATCCTCGTCAATTGGCGTTGGTCTCTTCTGGTACGGGTCATACCAACCGTAGCTCGAACGGAAGTTGTGACGAAGAGCCTCGTGTGTGTATCTCACTCCAGTATCGACGTTCGACACGACAATGCCATCGCCGCTGTTTCCACCGTCCATGCTCCAGGCGGCTTCGGCTTGAATTTTTTCAACGCCCCATTCAACAGCTCGTGGCCGGTTTTGATGGATCTCAAAGTCGGTTACATCAAGCATAGGGTCTAACTGCACAACGATTTCTTCAGTGATTTCTGCAACTTCTGAGAAGTTGGATAGGGCATCCACGAGTTTAGTATCGGCATTTTCAATGAAAATTTTGTTATTGATCCAGAAGGGTTTGACTCCCGTTTGATGGATTCTGTTAAGATACGTTATGACATTTTCTTGTGTCTTTTGAGCATGCGCCTGGAGAGCAGAAGCAAGACCATTGAGGCGAGCAGCTCGATCAGCGAAATGCTCTTTAGAGAAATCAGCGAGGACGCTGGAAGTTCCGGCTTTGAAGGAAATGAAAATATTTGCAGAACCCTCAGCTTTGAGGACTCGGCGCAAGGCGGGGTCAACATAAGCGGAAGGAGCGGATAGTGCTCCAGCTACGAAGCACGATAGGAAGAACACAGTGACCCTCATGTTGAAAGCGTTTTTGAATTAATTTATGGTCAACTGGACCTGTTTTAAAGCTTACTTTATACATTTAGTCTCCGTGTACATTGCAACTTCGTACCGTGATTATCAGATAATAGCATTAACCTCAAGTAACAAATTCTATTTGGAAATAAGTATCGCAAAGTTAATCGCAATTCGGGAATTCCAGTTTAGATGAAGTACTTTTTACTAAAAATTAACCAATCAAGTTTAAGTGTCATATGCGCAAGACTTGTTGCAGGTTTATTTTATTTTTAAAACAATCGTGTCAAGTGTCAAGTCATCGCCACCAGCTAATTAAAATTCCTTATCGGGCATTAGTTTTATTGTGCAGTTTTTTTTTAAGTGGTATAAACTAAATCAGATAAGTGAAAAAACGGTGGTGATTGCATCTGTGACAGAATTCGTGTAATGTTGCTCCGTGTATTACAAACTGGATTTGATGATTTAGTTTATATATATATATATATATATATATATATATATATAATATATGTTATATATAATAATAAATATTTTATATATACAATACATTATAGCAGATTTATTTTCGTAAGTCCAATTCATCAATTAACAACACCAAATTTATGGTTTCAAAATAACATGTATTGTTTACGAACGTAATTAAATATTATAATCCATTTAGGAAATTAACGCGTACAATAAATCTATAAATCCTTTAGCCTTTACTCAACAGATTTAATAACTTTTTTATTATGCTATTAATTCGGACTGATGCCAAAATTATTAAAGCAAACCAAAACTAGCCCATCCTGATACAGGAGAATTTTACTTTTAATGTGTGGTTAGTTAGTTTGGCTTGTCTTAAGTACATTAAAGGACAAGGGCTCAAATACATGGTGAAAAGTAAAAATTTCAATTTTTTCAAAATTGAGTAGTTAATTTTTTCCAAAAAATTGTTCTTTTTCATTTAAAAAAGCAAATAAATAGGAAAATCAAAATGAACCATTAAAAGTAAACTATCGAAATTTTAGAAATACGAAAGCCACTTAATCACTCTTGTAGGATTAACTTTTCTAAAAAAAACACTCAAAACGGAGATTAGTTCTACGAAATTTAAGTTCGCCATTACAACGCTAAAGTATGTCATTGTTTCCAAGAAAATCATTAGAATTGGGGCTTTGAGCAAAGCCGAATTGTTTAACATTGGCGTTAATCTTCCACCTGAACCAATTTCCAGCGATAAGATACAAACTTGCAAATTGCAATGGTGGAGCTTCACAATTATGCGTATTTGCTATCTTATAGAATTTGACGAAGCCCTAGATTGTGTCAAGGTCGGAATTAGTGTCAGCACTTAATTCCTAATTGCTACAAATTATCAAATCGAACTAAATTCGGCCACTTTTTCTCTTTCCTCGCGCACTGACAACGAGTAGAGCAATTATTTTATTTTTTGAAAATGTCTTCTAAAACCAAGCAGGAACCTGAGAAGATTGGCAAAAATGGGGTAGACGGAGGCCAGAATGGAAATTCCCACATCATTAACACAAATGGTTGGTATTACTAGAAACAAATATGAATTATATGTGTTAATTTAATTTCAATTATTTATTTTAATTATTATTATGGTTCCCCCGAAGGTAATTTTTTGGGAAGCAACCCTAGGTTTTCTCGACTTGATGAGAAGAACGCTCTCGTTGGACTCAATAACAGGCTTGCGGGAATTATTGATAGAAATAGACAATTGGAGAGTGAAAATGTCCACTTGAACGCAGAGGTAGAATTCGTAAATAATAGGTGAAAGTAGACATTTCAATAAAATACTTATTTCATTTTTTATTTTATTTACAGGTTAAAAGCACAGAGGAAAAATTACAATCTGTTTCTCATACACTCAAAACAACGTTTGATAATGAAAACAAAGAAATTCGAAAGCAATTAGACATTGCAGAGAAAGAAAAGGCAAAATTGGTTCTTTCTGAAAGTAATGTGCGGAATAAATTGAAGGATGCCGAGGAAAAGTACGTTTAAATTAGAATCCGGGAAATCAGAATTTACAACTAATTTTAATTTTTTTTAGGATCAAAAAGCGTGATTTAGAAAATTCGAAGCTTCAGAAAGACCTCGACGAAGCAAAGAACAAGAACAAGAAGCTCGAGAATGATCTCCAAAAAGAAAAAGACGCTGTGGCCAAGACCCTCAAAGACAAATCAGAAGTTGAAGATGACAACCGGAAGTTGAAGCAAGAAAATGAAGACTTCAAGAAGTTCAATGAGGAGCATCTTATGACCCAGGTTGAGCTCAAGAACGCTCTGAAAAACAAAGGGGAGGAGCTTACTTTAAAGGCAGAAATTCACGAACGAGAAATAAAAGCAATTAGTACAAAGTCACAGACATTTCTTCAAAAGATTGGGGAGAAGGCAAAGAAGGAATTTGAAAAGAAATTGGAGGAGGCCATCAAGGCCCTTCGAAAGGACTGTGAAGTTCAAATGGACTTGAACAAGAAGGAAAAGGACCAACTCCATGCAATCAAAGAGAAGGACTTAAAGGGTCAAATTGGGAAATTGACCGATGCTCTCAAGTCCAAGGGAGATGAAATCCAAGACATTTCCGTCAAGGTCGAGAAATGTAATAAGAGAATTGCTGAATTGGAAGGTGACAAGGTTTCATTAGAAAAGAAGATCAAGGGAGCTGAAGACAAATTAGTAAAAACAGAGAGTAAACTAGCAAAGGAATTAAAGGTGATGGAAAAGGACATTAAAGACCTTCAAGATGACAAGGTGAAACTAATTGGTGAATACCAAGACCTCATGGAAATTAAGGTCGCACTGGACAATGAAATTTCAACCTATAGAAATCTTCTGGAAGGGGAAGAGGACAGGTAAAGCAAACAAAAGTGACACATTAATGACAAACAATTCATTTCCCTTTATCTTCCAACAGGTTACAAATTTTGCTGGAAGAGCCAAAAATGGCAGAAACCGAAAAACCGGCAGCAAAGCCCGAGAAAAAAGTCCAGGAAGCTGATAAAAAGGAAATCATCGTTCAGTTGTAAAATTGAAGCCCTAATCCTTGACCTACATGAAATAAAGCTTCTAGTACAATCCATTCTGGCTCAGTTTTTTTTATTCATTACAAGAAATAATGTAAATGTAAAAGGTTTTTGTCAAACAATTTATGATGCCTTTAAAAAATGCCTTTTATTACATAAGACAAACAGGTTGGACAGAAGGTTTTTTTGAACATCAACTTCTGGGTCCTCCTTTCCTTAGGACGGGCAAGTTTGGCTATTTCATGTGAGAGCTAACTTTTAGAGAAAATAACACGGCTCAATTTTAATTCTTCATTTGTGGTGGTTATATTCTTTCTTAATCCCATTGGTAATTAATTCTCAGAAATATTAGAAAGAAGGATAAAATCGCGTGGCGTTTTCTCATGAAATGGCTCTACCTTTTTACACGACGGAAAAGGAAATTGCCTCACATGCAAATCTCTAAGGCAAAAAGCTTGGACATTCCCCAAGGGATCACGCCACAACTTTAAATGGCTAAGCTTGAAAGCGACGCCGTGGAATATAGAGGTCTGGTAAATATGGAAGTGAGTTTAACACGGGTGACGGACGATAAGCAAAGCTTTAAAGCTTCACTTTACGAGCAACCGCATTGCAAAGTGGCATTAGCCACATATATGAGGAAAAAAGCACTTAACATGAAATAAAGCATAGGTAATGAAATAGAAGGCAAACAAGTTAATATAGGAAACGATAAGGAAAACAAACCCTTCGCCCTATACAGCTACGTTCAGGCAAGAACTCATCATTAGACGAAATTCTAACTGTTCGTCATTAGTTTTATGCCCTTAATTTCTGACTCACGCGCTTACTAATTCCTTCTGAAAAACATCCAGAGCTCTATTGGTTGGCTGCAGCTACTACAGAGCAACTTTTTTTAAATTTAAAACAGCAGAGAACAGCCAGGTTACCATACGGAGCTAATCGAAAATTGAATTTTGACGACCAAAATGGGCTGCGGAACAACTTTGGTCAAGTACCTTCTATTCTTCTTCAACTTTGTCTTCGTCGTAAGTAGACGTTCTTAAGTAAAGGGGTGAGATATAACATGCATTTCTAAATCTAAGGATATGTTTTTGGCATGCGCCATTTTAGGTTGGAGGGATTGCGCTGGTGGTTCTAGGAGCCCTTACCTACACAAAATTTGAGCAATATGATGACCTAACAGAGTCCTTGGGCATCGCGGGATTCCGCGGACCACCAATCGCCATGATGGTAAATATTAAATGACTTTCAAAACGCTAAAGATTCACTTGAGCGCATACGGGAATATAATGCTCAAACCTCTCTTGCTCAAATGCTCTTGCTTGAAACATTTTCGTATAAATAATATTTCCTTCCATTCTAAAGGTGGGCGGTGCCATCGTGTTCTTTATTGCCTTCATGGGCTGCTGTGGCGCAATTAGAGGTAAAATGGTTCAATTATACTTTGATGGAATTTTAGGCTCATCGAAGAATCCTTATTTTAACCGTTTTATTTTTGTAATTTGTAGAGAGCCACTTTATGATGTCAACTGTAAGTTTACCAAACAGATTTGATCGATATCATTTAATCGCGGATTGGATGAAATATTATTCTTATTATTTTCAGTATGGAGCAATTTTGACGCTTCTTCTGATTGTTCAAATTGGAGCTATCATTGCAGCTGCCCTTTACAAGGACGATGTTGAGCATGCGCTAAAGACAGGTTTCTTGGATTCAATGAAGAAATACGGTGGAGAGGGTACCAAGGAACAGGAGATCACTGCCACATGGAACAACATGCAAGAAAGGGTAACTTACTACTTTATTTTACAGCATAATCTTAACGCAAATTAAGGATCGCTGAATTGCTGTTTTTCATGATAGATCAAATGCTGCGGAACGGCTGACTACAACGATTGGGTGAACATCTCCAAGAATGTTCCAGCGAGTTGCTGCAACGGAAAGGGAACTTGTCCTAAAGATGGATTCATTTCACCATTTGACCATGAATTAGTTTATCAAGAGGTAAGTTATAAATCAAATCAAGTGTACAAACTGTACAAAAAGAATGATTATAGTGACACTCACATTGGACTAGAAAATTCCCTCCAAGCTCACCATACATTGTACAAATCAATTATAAATTTGTGTTAGTCTCGTACTTATTAAATCCTAGTTCGTAGAATCCTTCCAGTACAGTGTATTTTTCCAAGACAAAAGTATCTCTTTCAAAAATATGTTGTTCTTTTTAATTGTAGGGATGCTACGAGAAGGCGTTGAACGACATTGGAATTCCTCTCCTGATTGCCATTGGTGCAGCGATTGGCGGCGTAGAACTTTTGGGAGTGATCTTCGGATGCTGCTTGTCTGCAAGATTCCGGAACAAGGACTACCGTCCTCGATAATTTCAATATTTCCAAAGAACTGAAAATACTTTCCTCTCGCACTTTAAACACTTTATGTTTTTGTCTTCAATTCCTTTCTCCAGTGTGGAAGTAAAATAGGAGCAGCGTTAAAATTTGGCATGTATCATTTTAAATAGTCAGTAACACCAATCCAGTTCACATGTTCTCAAGTCCTTACTGCATTTACTGCTTTCCCTTACCAATTTAAGAGACAGGTACAAATTCCTTCAATTATAAAAAGTATAAGCAAAAACTGTCGACCCATATTAAAAGTAGAGTCTAGCTGCTATATATATGCTGCTGGAAATATTTATATTAAAAAAATTGTAGCTTGACATCTTAAGTTAGTTAACTTAACTAATTTTAGAGGAGAACTAGAGTTTGAACAAAAATTGGTTTCGTCGAACACTTGAGCCATGGAACCATGCAGAAACTGAAGGTTGTGTGGATTAACCATAGTATCCACCGTAAAAGTATCTTGGGAAATATCGGTAGTAGTATGGGCCGTGTCCGTAGGATACTCGAAAGTATGGCCTTCTGTAGTAGTAGTATCCATGCCCATGTCCATGAAATCCAATTCCAAAGGTGCTAGCCGTGTCCAAATCCCCAGATTTTGAATCAACTGTATTAGAATCCTTGTCTGCCACACATTGCAGAACAAATAGAGCTAGAAGAAGTAAATGCTGGAAAGAAAGAAATAAAATTTTAGGAAATATTTAATGCCACTTTAAATGATATTTTGGTTATAACACCTACAGCTATCGTGGCCATTTCTTAGGTTGTCCTTTCTGTGATTTTGGTTTGTGGTGACCATTCAAACAATTTGTAAGACTTTTATACGTTTGCAGGCCGGGTCATAAAGAGACTTCTGTGTGTTCAGGAATTATGTAACTTCAGTCGGTGACAAGGTACACCTTGCTTTGCCTCGCACCATTATATTAATCCGACATTTTGGCTTTTACAAATTGAATTTTTTACGGCTAATTTGACCAAAAAAAAGTAATGTCAAAAG
The DNA here is from genome assembly GCA_021029175.1 of Bilobella aurantiaca. Taxonomy (NCBI): domain Eukaryota; kingdom Metazoa; phylum Arthropoda; class Collembola; order Poduromorpha; family Neanuridae; genus Bilobella; species Bilobella aurantiaca. Next base: position 9,974 of record VYYI01001411.1, read on the forward strand.
TCATGCATTGTTTTTCACCCGCCCCCTAATAAGGAAATGATCTTGTAAACGCAATTCCAATTGTACTGTACTGCAAATATTTTGTGGTAAAACACGGAAATGTAAAAGTGCGTCTTCGACATTTAAAGTTTTGTGTGTTATTGTTGGCCTAAATTTTAGATGACGCGACGCATGCATTATGCAGGATTTATCTTGCGAGTGGTGTACTTTGGATGAAATTAATACAACCTTTACAACTTGAACTAACAAAATTACAAATTGAATGTACAATTGAATTTTACAATTCATATACGCAAATGACAGGGTCGCCTCATAATGCTTAAGTTAGCACGTTTTAGAGTACAGAAATATATTATGATGAATATGCAAGCAACTTAACTCCCTTGAAATTAATAGGATTTTTTAGTTAAGGTGAACTTTAATTTGAAAGCTTTGGATGTTTTTCAGGAAAATTGACTTGGTTGACGTTCAAAATGGGCATTGTGTTCATGCTGTCAGTTTTTTTTAAGTACCAAATTGGAGCAAGTAATTAAGTCAGTTTTTGGAGATTGACATCCCTTGTCACATTTCATTGTTGTAAGAAACTCATCAGCAGTTGGGAAATTCCAAGGTTAGGCAGAAAATCAACGAAACTAGTTTCCCAAATGTATTCAACTGCCTCAATCACAAAGTATGCAGAATCCCACTTAATGACAAGTATTCTAGTCAGTTGCTCCAGATTTTTGTGTTATGAATTTCCAAAGCGAGTCAATGGAATTATCTAATAGTTCCGCAGTACAAGTATCCACAAAAGGACTTAAAAGTGAAAGTTCTGAACAAATAATCCCAAATGAGCGGACATTTACAGCACGCTATGGGGGGATTTGTATGGCCATATTGGCAAGCCTCTTCTTCACCGTTTCCTTTCTCATTGTCAAAGTTCTAGGGCAAGATTACAACTACCCAGCAACTGGAACCGCAGTTCTATTTAACATCGGTGTCGTGGTCCCCTGCATTCCAGCGATGGTGAGAAAATTTAGAAATACAATGTACAATTGTACAATTGTTTTGTACAATTCGTATTAACAATGTTACAACAATTCTCCTTTAGATCTATCATGATTGGGGCCGCGGTGCCAGTCAACGAAAACCATTGAAAGATGACTTTTGGCCAATTTCCGATAGCATCAAGAGAAAAACTTTCGGAATACTTGTTGTGAGTTCATTGTAACGTTATTGATTGTACTTTGCTTAACCATATGGCGCACAAATGCACACAGTGTTTAGTTACAAGGTTCCCTTCAAGGTCTATCGGTTTTGCTGAGGAGCGAGTCACTGCTTTATATTCCAGTGGCGGACATGACAGTTATCGTTTTCAGGTAAGGTTGTGACTTATGAGTAATGTACTTGCGCAAAATAACGTGATCATCAAAAGTTGATTTACAGTTCTCCTGTCGTGGTAGCAGTATTAGCCCATTTCATTATCAAAGAAAAGTGCGCCATCTTGCCTTTCATCTTGGCTTTTCTAACCCTGGCTGGAATCTTTCTAATTATGAAGCCCCCGTTGCTTACAGGAGAAGCTGCGTTTGATCCAAAGACGCTCAAGGGCTCCTTATTTGCTTTAGGAGCCCTATTTTCCCTTTCATTGAAATTCGTAGTCACAAGGTCAATCAAGGACGTTAATTTTTTGACCATGACAATCTTCCTAGGTATATTCGGTCTTGTGATATCGGTTCCCTTGTTCGTAGCCACTGAACACTTAGCTTCAATTTTGCCCAAGTCATTAGCGGAAGCCCTTTTAGTCCTTGGACTACTATTTGCATTTTGTGCAATTGCCAGCATAAATGTAGCACTCAAAATGGAGCTTGCAACGACCGTGTCCCTTGTGAGGTCACTGGATGTCATATTTGCGTTTCTATTTCAATTTGTCCTTCTGGGAGTAATACCAGATTCGTTAAGGTAAAATGAATAACATAAACTGTTCGCCTAGTTTAGAAGTATAATTGATTTTGCTAATAATATAAAACAAATTTAGCGCAATTGGAGCGGCGCTGGTTGTTCTAGCGGTACTAATTACAGCATTTAGGAAATGGATCCAAGAACTTCATGAAAATCACGTTCTTCGAAAGAAGCTGTCGCTGTTATTAATTTAGTGCAGTTTAATTTAGCAAAATAAAATAGAGGACGAATGTTTTGAAGATTTGTCATTTAAATATTTACAAAGTATATGAAAGGCGTCTGACTTCAAGCGGCTTTCCTCCGACACTAGACTTCTGAATACTTCGGAAATTATTTCCGAGCTTCTCGCCCTTACAGGTTTTGAGAACGCGCAACGCTTCCATTTCTGGAGAAGCGATGACTATAGGAGCACTAAATACTGACCAAACTACTGCTTCTGTGCAAGGTGGAGTGGTCAAGGATCCATTGTATCGGTAAAGAAATCCATTTTTTGCAATTCCCATCAGGCTAAAAACGTTAATTGGGGACTTGACCTCAACCAATTTTCCACAATCGGATCCCATCGTCTTTAGACCCTCCTTCACCGGCTTGAAGGCAGCCGTGATTTTTGTCTGCTTGTTAATTGCTATCAAAACCCCTAAAACAGCAAACGCATTCCATTTCCCAGACTTTCCAGCCGCTAAGGCATCCGCAAACGATTTATAGGCCGTATTGTAATGTACGAAATGAATTTCGGCTGAATACTGTCTTCCATTTACGGTGTGTTCGGACCCAACTTCATTCTTAAGACCCCAGTGAAGATGGATCTGTTATATGGATCAAATACAGTTTGTGGCTTTCTAGGAGCAATTACTTCTTTTTTTTTGTTCAAAGCAAACATTACTTATTTAGTTTTTTTTACAATTAATTTGAAGTTTGCCTTAATGAAAATGGCTGCTTGCCTCCGTTAAATATAACAATTACGAAAATCCGATTACCTGAGCCAATCGAAATGTTTGCCCCTCAATACCGGAAATTTCTAGTTTGGATGTCAAGGCCTTGTTCAGTTGTAATTGCAGGGAGTGGCCAGTATCAATAATGTAGAAAGATTTATAGGATAATTTGTATTCACGGTTGAATTTTAGTCCAGATTTCTGTGCGATATTTGCACTGGAGGATCTAAGGTCAATCGGAGATTGGTGCTGCTTCGAAGCAGACATGCAGTCGTCCTTCCAGTGCTTATCGTTACATTCAGGTCGCAAATAGCAAAAGTCATCATTAGAGTTAGTCGTCCTCAATATTACGGTAAATTGGAAAATTAAAGCGGTCCTAGACGGTTTTGTAAATTATAAAAGTATTGATAAATTGTAAATGGCAATACAACTGACTGATAAAACTAACCAAGACATGCTTCCCATTTCTGCCTCACCTCAACCTCAACTGCTTACAGCGTCGAGCTCGTAAATGTAAAGCGACATTTGAAATATTAGCGATATTTTTTGTTTGTTCGGGAGCGGTAATTAATTAATGACAGAAATCCAAGTTCAATAGCAATAATTGAACACAAGGACAAATGAATAAAAATATCTGAATTAACAAAGGATAATCACTTAAGGACGTATACAAGTTACGCAAGCGTCATATAACGCCAAGCCCAGAAACAATGATACAGTACAGTAATTCCGTCACACTGAAGAACCTGGTTGTTAAGTTCCAAAAATGATTTTAAAAAAAGACAACCGCTATAAGATTGGCGACTTCCGAGAAAGTGATTTACTAAGTTATTCGTCACATAATCTTAAGCAGAAATACTTAGCCTATTCTTTACAATTTATACAATAATATTTAGAATTAAGGGTCTGACATCTTTCTCACATCTGTATTTGAAATAAACAACGTATAATTAATTAAAACATAACACGAAAGGGTGGCTTCAAATGCGCTAACCTAATTTTTGGTTATGAAGTTGATCTAAACTAAAACCCAAAGGTGAGATTATCAGAATTGCGATTCCAATATCAATATTTGCGGGAGTGGGAGCACGCGGTTATGCTTAGCTTACGATCTAATGAGATCTCAATATATCCGACGTCGTAATTATAACGGTTGCCTCCTCGTCGTCAACAATCCCGAGCTCTTGTCTTAGTTGCGTATTCTCCCGTCTTAACTCCATGTTTTCTCTTCGCAAAGATGTTACATCTTCAATTGTGCTTTCGTGTTCTTTTAGCGTACCTGCTAGTCTTATGTTTGTATTCCGTAGCTCATGAATGTATTCGCAAGCTTTTGCTAGAATTCCTCCTTTACTCTGAAACATGTGTCAGAAGAGTTCAAATGAGGGATGGTATACGTTACGTGAATCGATTTTAATAGTTAAACTTTGTTTTAATATTTGTACGGAATTTTGAAGTACTTGGCCAATTTTTGAATTGGAGTTCTCTTCCACACAAGTTGGTACAATTTTAGCCAATTTATTGATCCAGCCATTAATTTTGTCCCTTCGACGGCGTTCTACTTCGTTGTGCGTAGCTCGTTTCTTTTCGTCCCGCACTATAGCTTTCGATGAGACTCGATTTAGCGACCTAGCATCAATTATTTGCGTTGTTCGTTGCCGGCCTATGATTCGTGTGACAAAATTAAAATTATATATACAAATTCCACAACGGAGAAAGGACATATCACTAACTATGAAGTACGGTTTCAGTACACGGATAAATAAATAGCTTGCAATAATTGGCGTATTTTACGAAAATGATGGAACTCACCTATAACTTCTTGTGGGGATCCAATTACATAATACTGCCCATTCAGAGGCGAAGAAAGCAGTTGGACTCCGGTATTTGACTGAGTGGAGTACGTAGCCGGTTCATCGAGGCCTACGACTCGGTATGTCAGGCCACCTTAACATAATAGTTTCAATTCCATGTTAACTCAATTAGTGAAGTTACTTCAATCGAACTTAAAGATACCTCCTTGGGTGTGACTAAACTGAATTGAGGAATTGGGCCCCGCATCGGTGAGGATGGACGAAACTGATGCATCCTCCACAATTGAAGTTGAGCCATCCTCTTCTACAATTGTGACTGATGTTGGCAATTCCATGGAATCACATTCTGCCTCTTGGGAGCCATTGTCTTCTTCGTCAGTTTCGATCAACTCTTTGCTAATGATTAAAATAGAAAGTACAATATTTTACGATTGAATGAAGGATGAAATATTGGGGACTTACACGATGGCACTCATCCTGAAGACCGAAGTCTAAGTAGAGATGGAAAGACGACACGAGACTACCCTCCTTGTCGCTGAAATGACACGTTCTGTATAACTTTTGGCAGGTCTATCTTGAAGATAATAAGGAATTGGTAGATAATCAAATCTAAATACTATTCCATTGGAGTATTGGACTGTATATCACTACATACTTTTAATTAATGAAGCGATTGTTGCAATTGATGGGATGTTGGTAAGTGTTTGTTGTGTTTTGACAGGTAAGAGCCCGAGTGGCGGGTTGTGTCAGATGACTTCCTGGAGCTAGGTCACACGGTTACTGCCTGGTCACATGAGAGCAATGGAGGACACTAACAAGTGGCACAAATGAGCACAAGTGGTGCGCCACCCACTCCCAACTCAAACACATCACATTTTACTAATCAGTAATCATATCAATCATCGAATTTAGTATCTATTCTAACAGCAAACTAGAATAAATAAAGTTAAATAAAAGCGAGTATATTATAAAAGTCATATAATTCAGAATTTTTTTTTAATAAATCTGATCAAGTAAGAAATAAACAATAAACAAAAATATACGTATACGAATTAATTTCATGAATCCAAATTTTCGTTTACTTATTTTTTGATACATGTTTGGATATTCTAAGCAAAATAAATCTAGTCTATGCTTAATAGAATTAAATGTATGAATTTTAGTGGTTCTTGAAATATTTTTCATCAATCCCTACGTCTTATTTTCAGAAAGCGTTGGGGGAACTGACAAGTGACAGACAATGTGTACTTTTCCCCAAAAAAAAATCATTTTTCTGTTTAGTTTTTTTTTTAATTTTCTGCCAAGCTTTTGGATTGAATGAGGCTTTGTCAATCATTTTTGCCTTACCTTGGACTTATTATTCAATTATCTAAATTAATGTTAAAATCACAATTCGATTTCAGCAACTATTTTAATTGATAATTTATTCAATTTTATGAACGGATTTGAGTGTTTAGTCAATGAGTTTATTCTATTTTATTTCCTTTTTGTATTTCAAATAAATGTCATACTAGGTTGGGGGTTTGATTTACGTTAACCGTGCTGAAAATAGACGTTAGTGACAATGAGGAAAGGTTTCATGTGATCTTTTGAAGTTAGTTGGCGATTTGGTTGTAGTATTCCATTAAAGCATGTTGTAGTAATTAGAGCTTTCATTTTCCACTATTACAATTAATGTACCTGGTCGAATCTGGATAGGATTCCACTAAATGAAGAGACGTCGATTTCGTTATTAGAGTTCTTATGAAACTATGCATATTTATTCTGCTCTCAATTCCACATCTTCATTCCCTTCGAATTTCAGAGTATGTAAGTATGGTGTTGGATTTCTTCGGGATGTTGATGCCTGCAAGTTCTATTTTTAGACTCACGTCTATTTCTATTCGGTTTCCGAAAGCCGGAAAAATCATTTAGAATATTATTTCCCTTATTTCGCTTACGATTTTAGCAATAGAAAATGTCTGGCAAGAAGTCTGGGAGAGCGTTAGATAAATGTGTTGTTTGCGGAATCGTAGCCGAAGCGCATTGTTCTGCCTGTGGAAATGTCGCTTACTGTTCCAAAGCGCATCAGAAGGAGGACTGGAAAGGTCACAAGGGTCAATGTCATTGTTATAAAATCTTGGAAAGTCCTGAGCTCGGACGCTATCTCGTTGCGTCCAGGGACATCAAGCCTGGAGAGGTCCTTCTCCAGGAATCCCCACTTGTCCTCTCTCCGCCTCGAGTAACCTTGCCCGTTTGTCTTGGCTGCTACGCTGAATTCGAAGATCCTGAGGACGAAGTTCCTCAGAATAGCGAAAGTAATTGACACTACTCAATTACATTGTGAACGATTAAAAATTCTCTGCTGATTTTCAGTTCAAAATTTTAAGAAGCCAATGCCTTGTTCCAAGAATTGCGGGTTTCCGACCTGCGGTTCCATCGCCTGCCAGGAATCCATTAGCCACGAGCCTGAATGCACCGCCTCGTGGTCAAGGGGTGGAGTTAAAATTCGGAATTTTGACAGCGTCCACCCCACCTACGAAGCCATTGGAGTCCTTAGAATACTTTCTTTGAAGGAGAAGCAGCCAGAAGCGTTTGCGAATTTCATGGACCTTAAGTCACATGATGTCATTGAAGTGAAGGCCTCTTTGGATCCCGAGGAAGAGCAATTTGAAAAGGACAAGCGCAGCAGCGCTCTCCGCCTCGTCACCCTTATTCAAGACTTCTTTCGAAAAGGAGACACTGGAAAAGAAGAAATACTGAAAATTTTGAGCATCATGGAGACCAACGCTCACGAAATTCCTATTCCGGATGTGAATGGACAGATCACAAGGCACTTAATTGGTAAAGGAAATTGTACCGAAAAATGTTTTACTTTTAATTCGCTATTTGATATATTTCCATATTTCAGGTTTATACCACACCAGTTCTTTTCTCAAGCACAATTGTATTCCGAATTGTACCAAGACATGGGACACGACTAGCGATCTTCATCAAATACAAATTAGAGCTTCAACGCCAATTAAGCGCGGAGACCACTTGTCAATTTCATACGTGGATCCAATGTGGGGAACCGATGATCGGCTTCACTTTTTAAAGATCAGTAAAAATTTCAAATGCTCTTGCCCTCGATGTACGGATCCTACGGAACTTGGAACGCACTTTAGCTCGGTTCGCTGTCAACAAGCGGCTTGCCTCATGCACTGTGACGCTGATAGGCGGAGCAACAAAGGTTTAATAGTACCGGGCAATTCAAATGATAGTGAATGGGTTTGCAATTATTGCTCAGAGAAGTACCCGCCAGCTTACGTAAATTGCATTGTGGAGAAAGCAGGACGAGATTTGAGAAAGCTACATGAAAAATACGGCAATTTGGAAGCGGAGGAAGATTTTTTGAAGAAGTTTTCCCAAGTACTTTCACCAAATCATTTCTATTTGATGGAAATTAAATTGGGATTGGCTCAAATTTATGGGCGTTCACAAGATGAGCCACTCCCACTTCTGCCGCCGAAGAAACTGAACAGGAAGCTTCAACTCTGCGAAGAGCTTCTCGGCGTCTTTGATTTAATTTTACCAGGTAAAATTTTAAACTCGTATTAAAACAGAAAAAAAACAACAGAACATTCTGCTATTCTGAAAAGGTAAATCATGTTCAGTAATCATTCATTAATGTTTTTTTATAGGATACAACCGTCTACGAGCGCTGATTCTCTATGAAAAACAGGCCACGGTTAGTACAATGAGCAAAAGAAAGAGAGCTGTTGAAGAGATTTCAATTGAAAGGCATCGCGATGAGCTAATTGTAAGAATTACTAGTAATTTTAAACTAATTAATGAAATAAATAACAAAATAACTAAACTAAATAATTAACCTTAATTTACTCTAATGCAGATTTGCAGCAAATGGCTTGTGGAGGCTGTGCGGGTACTTGGCTGGGAACATCCCAATTCAGTTGAAAGAAAACGTTCCGAAGGTGGTGAAGCGGAGCTTGACGAACTCAAACTTTTGATTATTGGCACGCAACTTTAACGATAATTACTAGAATTGGGTCAAGTAAATTGTCTAATTGCGGATATGACTAATTACAAGGTAGTTAGATCAAGCCTGACATTTCTTCGGAAATTCATTGTTAGGCGCAATGCTCCAAATCGCTCGAAATGACGACAAAGTACACCAGTCATTCAGCTTGAAGAGGATCATTATAATGTAGTTAGCTAATTTCTGATAAGTAAGGCATTAAAATAGCCAAAACATGCGAAATCTTCCAAAAATAAGTTTACGAATAAATTTAGAAAAAAATTTGCACTGAATTTACATTTCTCAGGAGCATCTGTCGAGTAAAAAAAATGGTTGTCACCATCTTATTTTCGCTGTTATGTGCGCTAGCAATCACTGCAGATTCTCCAGGACCAAGGGCATCGACCGATGATATTGTGCCGAAGAATGTTTCAATACCTGAAAACGTCACTCTGCCATCCATACCGGACACACCGTGCGTCTTGACAATTAGAGCTTTATTTGCACTTCCAGTAGCTCAGGCTGATGGGATATGCAAGGATGACAAAATCAAGGACAGAGTTTGCTGTCAAAATCTGTTGGTACTTGGATTTGGAGCAACGGGAGTTGTGGCCATTACTGAAACTTGCATGAAGCCCCAATACTGCTGCTTCCTCAAAGCTGACATTGATCATATAACTGGAGAGGTCACAGTTCTTTGCTAAGGAGTCTTTAGAGTGCTTTTCACTTACCGTCTTTTACCATTTCCATAATTTGTATTATCTTATATTTTGGCCCATTTGTTAGGCTTAATAGAAACGTGTACTTGTAATACTGTGCAGTATGTTTATTAATCTTGCCCGTGTTCAATATTTTCTAGAAAATTTGGTACGAAATAAAAAGGAAAACAAAACAAGCTCCAGGGCGGGAATTCACAAACTTAGAATAAGGAATTAATACCGGTAATAAGTCCTTATTCTACCCTATTCCCGGTTTAGGAAATTCAGAACCGAGTTTTGCAGAGTAGGAATTAGTTAGTCTAGGTATAAAGTGGTTTCTTATTTCTCAATTGTGAATGAGAAACAGAATCTCATTCAGCGAGGTGGAATAAGTGCTATTACCAGTAGTAAACCT
>VYYI01001412.1:0-19764 GCA_021029175.1 Bilobella aurantiaca
TTTATTAATGAATTACTTCCCCTAAGGGCCCGGAGCCCATGGGAAGGGGTTCGAGTAGGCTTAAAAAGAAAAAATAATATAACAGAATAAGCAAAAGCATGTATAATTTTAGAGTAAATTAGAAATAACAGCAGGAGACGTTATGAGAATGATTCATTGAAAGGAATTTGAAAATTAAGTTAAAACTAAAATTAGAGTTGGAGCTGGTCTTGTCTTTGAAGGTGCTGGTCTGCTTTCGAAGGATGTTTACAGTTTGGAGGCGATCGTTTTTAGTTCAGTGTCCCGATTATAATCCTCGATTGTCCGGCGCTTACGCTTGTCGACTGCGGATTGGCAGAATTCGTGGATTCTCATGATAAGAAGGAGGAGGAGAACTACTGTGGTGATGGCCATCATGATGCAAACTATGATGAAGTGTGTTTGCTCCGCTTGTAGATCCTGGTAGAGTAACTCCCCTTGTTTCACTTCCTCCACTCGTTGTTGTTCATTCTCCATTGTGTTGATGCTGGTGAGTAAGAGTTGATCACTATAGACATCTGAATAGGTGTATCCCATTTTCCGGAAAAATTCGGACGCCGTGCCGTAGAGAGTTCGGGCCGTGTTGAGGAATGTCTTGAGGGTAGGAAGTTGTTGTACGTAATAAAAATACTTCTATTTTTGTGATCATGTACGCGCAACATTAGCATATGTTTTCCGGACTTGGAAAGGTTTAGAGCCGAAACTCTCATAGGATCCTGAGGTATTAGTGCTTAAATGGGCATTGTATCTACACTGTTAGTACCACTGACCTGTCATGGTCAATAGACGGAGGGCCTTTTAGAGACGCTTGGCTAAGAGTGCGGTTTACTTATGTAAAGGACTTTACAAGGACGGGTTGGCGCAAGCAAAATGAAATTACGTACACATATGTGCAGCATATGTAAGGTGGCGAGCGTAAGTGCTTCAAAATTTCACAAGCACATGAGCACATACACAGGAGAAAAACCCAACAGTGAAAAATTACAATTTTTAAAATTGCTATCCGAAGCTTGTGTGGTGCATGAAATTAACGTAAAGTATTTTAGCTTAGCTGTATAATTACACATAACGTGTTTTCCGTAGCTGGTCTTGTTACTTTCAAAATTGTTTTAGAAAAAATGTTTTAGTTTCAACTGAATTAGAACAAAACACATGAAATAATACTGAGTCCTGAAAACTGGACAATGTTTAGAGTTAGCCGAATTGTGAAATTTGGTGAAGCCGAAGTGGGAGACATTCCCCATCTGTTGTACCTATTCTCGTTTTGATTCCCATTTTAGGAAAAAAAAAGTCTGACAGTTGTGAAATCCCCCCAAACCCCTTCCAATTCCCCTTCACCACACTTTCTGCCTATTTGCCCTATCCCTGTTAGGTTGAGTAGCCTTGCCACGGCTCCCCAAACCCTTGTCCCGATGTGCCCTTCTCCTAAACCTGGTGTTGATTCCGCTTAAGAAACTAGGATGGAACCCACCCGTACTGACAAACCCCTAGTCACTTACTTTAGGTTTTGCACACAATTTTATGCTTCAAGCGCGGGTCGCGCTCCAACGAGCCTGTAGGACTTGAAGGTTTACAGAGACCCTTACCCCTAAGCTTCACTGGCAAGATACAGTGAAACTTTAATATAGTAGACTTCCTTATAGTGGAAACTTCCTTATAGTGTACATTTTTGGAGCACTTGTTTCCTCTTATGGAATTTTTACATGTTAAAGTGTTTATTATAGTGGAGCTCGTTATAGTAGAAACCCCGCTATAGTATAGGAAAATTTTCGTTCTTTTAGTTTCCAAACAGTGACGATAGTAGATTTTGATTACAAAATTATCCCTAAGCGCCAAATATAGACCCAAATTTACAAAAAAAAAACTCAAGCTAAGCAAAATTTCCATTAGGTGAAACGTTTCAAATACGATTTACAAAGCTGTGAATGCAAACTTTCAGTGTGGATTCTTCAAAAAAAATGTCATAAATACACATAAGGAGCAATACAAATAGCTTCTCAAAATTAAGCTAATAAATACCTAATATGGTTAAATCAAAAATTTACTTTGTAAATGGACTTTACATAAGGCATTTAATTCAATATCACATAAGCTTGCCTTTAACAACAATTAAACCAATTATTGTTTACGATAATGTTGAATGTCGTGATACAAAGCAAATTCTTATTGCTTACCGCCTACTACATAGTAACTTGATTTGAAATTACTTTGAACTTACAAGGTTTCTGTCAAACTATAGAATTTAATATGTATCGTTCTTATAGGGTATTTACTATACTACAGAGGCGGATTTCTTTATAGTAGAACCTCGCTATAGTGTATGAAAACCTCACTCCATTTCAATCTACTATAACGAGGCTTCAGTGTAGTGGAGAAGCTACAGCAAAAAGTATCCCATGCAAACGTTTTTCCGAAATTTTTTAGAGCACTTCTGTCACCATTAATGGACATTTTCGACCTTTCAATTGGATTTTTGTATCTTTTGTGGGGCCTATAGAATAGCCATGACAAGTTTGAATGTCCGCTATAATATAGAAGCAGAGATACTCGGCGTTTGCATGAAGTTTAACGAAATATGCAAGGGTCAACCAACGGCTCAATGTTGGTTAAGACGTGTATAATGTTTATGGGCAAGAGTATTTAAAACTGGATTGATTGTGGTAGTAAATCGTTAATCTAAAATGCAATTTAACATGGAAACGTACAGTGATATAAAGTTTAGTTACGTATGTTAGACCGATTAGAGATTGTAATCATTTTTAAAATGACAAATGATAAGAAAACGTTAAAAAACCATTGAAATTAGGTTGTAGAATGCTAGCCGAATTGTTCGCCGATTTTCTAGTTAAATCAGTATATCTTCGCATCAAAAATATTTCCAATTTTGAACATCAAAATCTAAACAGAACCGAACTCATTAATCCCTCAATTAGCTTTTATCAATCAATCAAGTTTATTTGATGTAAGGCTCACCCATATCAACATGTACATACTCATTAAATTAATACGTAATAGTAGCTTAAAATTTAGCTTAAAATATAAAATGAGTTAAAAGTCAAAAATTGTTAAAGTTCAAAATTATTGGTAAAAATTAATGTAGAAAGTTAAAGAAGTAAGGAGTCCTCTTGATTGTCTCCATGTCTTCCATTTTTATCCTCAAGCAGACAGTTCTATTGGTATTTGCCCACCACATTGTTTAAGTAGACGAGAATTTTTCGGTATGTGGAGTTGTCAGCCAGGAATTTTGTCAGAGAATCTAACAGGTTTTCAATGGCGGACAATGAATTTACGCATAGCATCCCATGCGTGAGTCGTTCTCTTTCTCTTGAATTCGCGTTGCATAGTGGTAAGCCGCAAAATTTGCAGTCCACAGTTTGGAAGGCTCCTAGGTTTATCCAAGTCCCATTGTTCAGAAGAGAATTACTAAGAAGTCTTAACTGGGCTACCCTTGTCACAGCGTACTTCGGAAGGTTACTGGTTAGATAGAACTTGCCCGTGTAAGAGTCTCCTGTTAGGCTGTGATATCAATTAGCTTTTATTAGGTTAATTAACTTTCGTTGAACATAGCCTCCAAGTCATGGACTACATTACACATACCATATCCTAAACGTCATGCACGCCTATGCGGGAAACCATGTTTGGATTTCGAAAGTGGCAAATGAAACAAACGGTAAATTTTGTTGCTGGTTGACATTCCTGTTATTGTGTTTGCTATCTATGTGTTTAATTATCTTAATTATTGTTAACATTAAATTAAGAAAAGAAAAATACTTTACATCAATTGCAGCATACTGTTTGTAGTAAAGGAATACAAAGTTATTTGCAAAAATATTTATACATCATGTTTCTCCACCATGCACTTCTCCCCACTTTCACCAATTCCAAACGTGCAAACGGGTTATTTAAGGCACAAAATTCAAATTTCAGCTCCTAAAATCTACTTGTACTTTGACAACACTACATTACACTCTTGTAATATTCCGCTAACGGTAAAACCCTAAATCATATACATGATTTGCACTTGTATGCTGTAGCACTATTCGTTGTTGTGTGCATTGGAGTGATACAAGCTGAACACTACGTAGTGCGGCATAAAATCCATTTTATTTTGAATTCGCTTCTTGATGTTGTCAGTATCTGCTTTGACACGATCTAGTAATAATGACAGAAAACATAACGAGGCAGGGTTCATATTCTATTTGCTGTTTACAATAGCCCCTTATGGTGTCTTATGTTAGCACTGAAAGTTCTTGGAAAGGAAGAGCAAATCTACAGTGTTAAATCCTATACGGATTTTCGAAAAATAAAATTTAAATAAAATTTCAAGAGTTTGGCAGGATATTTTTCCAAAATTAAAAAAATCATTTCTTTAACCAAATATCGGACGGAATAGCCTATTTGGTAAGGTAAAACAACCTTGCGTCCAGAATTGTCTCTTGCTTTAAAAAATTTATCTCAGTTTAGCTTTCCATCTGCAATTTGTAAATTGAAATATATTTCGGGCATCGAATTGGGCAAATTAAAGATAGGTGATATTAGGCTTATTTATCTTCGAACATTGACTTCACTATCAGTATCAATTGGATTTGAATGACTTAGTTTTTAATAAGCTTAACAAACAACTTTTTCATGTTATGTGTTTAACCCAAATTATTGGTTGGAATTGGTCGAGTGTAAGTTTTATTCGAGGTTGACCGTTGTTATTTCTATTAAACTATACTTTAGAAGCACTTTGCACTGTTTCAGGGTGAGAACACTTCTCTTTGCTTCTGAGGCCCCGAGGCATATCCAAAGTCAAAAGGACATACAGCGGAGGAATTGCAAATTGATTTAACACTACGCAGATTAAAATTGCTTTGAAGAACGGTACTGCCTTGAGCCAAATCAAGTCATCAATAATTAAGAATGTGTTTGTTGTCAAGACGATCAGGGCAACGCCAATAAATGCAGTAAAACATAGATTGGAAATCAACCAAATTTTTGCGCGATGTAGTAGGTTCTATAATTTCAATTAAAATTGCTTAAGTTATCGTTAATTAAGATTAATTATTTTGTAGAACTATATGTATATGAATTATGTAAATTTGTATCACATAGTATGTACCGTATACATACATATGTTTATAATGTAGTATATCTAAATATATACATAACGTACCTTCTCTGATGCCAGTAAAAGGAAGAATGAAACTCCAGCCTGCGCTAACGCCACTATGCAAGACATTGCACTTAAAGTATTCAAAAGTGTGAAGTCATAGTTTTCTAATACACGTGATGAATTCAGGTGTTCGGTACTGATGTATACTGATCCAGAGGCAACGGCGTGTATTAACGACAAAATCTAAAGAAAAATGTTACAGAGATACTTAAAAATAATTTATTCAAATAATGCTTTCAACTTACAGTGCGTTAGTTAAACATGCTTAAATGTCCACCGTTATAAGTCTATACTATGGCACAACGTAACCGAGTGCGCGCCATACGGCAATATATTTATAAATCCTAAATTGATTCGCGGTAAATTGATTACTGCAGAAACCGCAAATTAAGTAAAAAATAATCTAAACCTTATTTAAACCAAATTGAGATCTTTCAACTTCTACTGTCACTTGAATTTGCATAAAAGTATTATAATATGTGGCCTTAACGACGTGTGTAGCGCGTTACATGATTGTCGTGAATACGTTTACGCGGTTATAGTAATACTTGTAAATGGATTTTTTTATCACTTACTTAAATGTAATGTACTATTACTTAATGTATTAAAAATAAAAATGGTAATTGGTAAGTTACGTCAGGTATGACATTTTGAAATCGAAACTAATTTGAAAACTTTAGGTACCTACGCAAGTTTTAGGAGCAAAGGAGTGCTACGAGAGTCCTCTGATTTTATTTGTAAAACTTTTTACATTAAATTGTAAGCATGTATTTGAACAATCAAATTTGACTGGTTACAATCTTACCACGGTGAGAAAAGCAAATGATTTGAAGCCATCAATAAGTGCCCACATAGTTGTACCTAAAAAGATATTAAGCACTTTAAAATACATTAATTCAAACT
Source organism: Bilobella aurantiaca (assembly GCA_021029175.1). Classification (NCBI taxonomy): domain Eukaryota; kingdom Metazoa; phylum Arthropoda; class Collembola; order Poduromorpha; family Neanuridae; genus Bilobella; species Bilobella aurantiaca. The sequence continues at coordinate 6,080 of VYYI01001412.1, forward strand.
ACAGAAACTAACATTCTATCAAAGTTAAAGTTTACTTAAATATTTGAATTAATTTAAGCTGACTTACATAGCCCGAGTGCAGAAATAACAACCACTTCGCTCATCGGTATTGCGACTTGAGATCTCCCAGGCGCAAATTGTTGAGCAAGTACAATTTCATCTAAAAATTCAACCGGCGTTTATTATATACAAGAAAAACCACTTCGCTTACTAGTTTTTAAACAAATTAAACAGAAATATTGCCGAATAATGGACCAGCTTAGTTATTTTCTCCGCATACGACAAAGAGCGTTGCATGTAAACTTTGAGATAAAAAAAAATTGTTGAATCATGTTTACTGCTGTTGATTTACCGTGAAATACATTTTTTTTTGTTTATAAACATCTTATTTAATATTATTTTTAATGCATTTAAGTGAAGTATTTGAAGTTAAGATGATGCGCAGTTAAGTTATAATAAACTTTGGATAATGAGAATTTACTTACACTTTTAATTTTTCATGACAAAAATAATGCAAAACATTTCACGAATTACCTGAATCGAAGGCACGCCTCCAAAAGACGGTGCAGAATAAGATGAACGTGGCAGCGCAAATCAAGAAAATCAAACCACTAGCCAATTGCATTACTGAAAGAAAGTATGATACTTGAGTTGACGTTGTCTTGTAGGATAGTGTAGAATTATGTGAATACAGGATTCAATTGATCAATCTCTGCGATTGACAGTTTTGTCTAGTTGTGCAATGGTTTAGCTCCGCTCGACAAAAAATTTGTTAGTTAAATAACTTATTTTTCTTTCATCCAGGGTAAATTTGAATTACAATTGAATTTTTTCCCAAAGAGTTATGTGCAATGGCAATGACGTTCCGCTGAATAAGGCTAATTACGACATATAAAAGTAAAATTTTTCTAAGTCGGTTTGATATGTAATACTATTGTTTTATTCTGGATAATAAGTGGTTTTATTCCCAAAATTTAGTATAACTTGAAATGAAATCAAATAACATTTCATTATAGTCCTCGTGCATTAAAGAAATTGTGTGATACATAAATATATGTTTAATTATTACTATATTATATATTATAACACAAATAACACAAGAAACGATTGTCAAAATTAGTGTCTATCTGTAATGGCAGAAGAATTCGTAGAACTAACCTAAACGCTAAACTCGCTCAACAAACGAAAGTTATATTTTTGAGGTATTTTTCTTCGAATTCTTATTTTATCACAATGCTAAAAAATTTTTTGAAAATAATCTGACATACAAGGGCGACAAATCTTGGAAGAATTTTTGAAGCTTTATTCTATAACGCCTTATCAGACTAATCAGAATGCTCCGTTTCGTTTCAAACCTTAGCAAGGTCTAACTGAATGTTTTAAATTTAAAAGTTTAATGTAAGCTTACATAAAATTTTCAGGAAAGAAAAAACATTTTACAATCGAAACTAAATTTTGAAAATAACTGTACATGACTAATCTAGGATGGGCATGTTTTGCAAGAATTTATGTAAAATATTTACGTTCATACTTCTGTAAACTGTGTTTTCCAGTTGTTGTACGTAATCAAAAATACTTCTATTTTCGTGATCATGTACCCGCAAAATTATCATACAAGAGTTTCAACACTTGGAAAGTTTCAGAGCCGGATCTCCGATAGGATCCTGAGGAAACCTAATGGTGTGGGTTACCCTTATGTGAGAGAGTTTACAAGTACGGGATGCCGCAAGCAACATCAAATTACGCACACCAGTGATCATATGTGCAGCATATGTAAGGTGGCGAGCATAGGTGCTTCATATTTTCAAAAGCACATGAGCACACACAAGAGAGAAACCCAAGAAGTGTAGTGTGTTGTAGGGTGCAGGAGCCCTACTCCCGTACAAATCTCCATGTTAAACCGATATGAAAAAAAAAAACCTTTTCCCACCCACCCTGAGCCGATCCCTCAAAACTCAAACCTCTCCTAGCCGACCCCCGAGAGCCGACCCCTAATCATTTTCATTAAACTACGCATAAGCTAAGCAAAGTTAGGATTCATTGTTTAGAAATTGTTACATCTGATACGCTAGACAATATTTATTCATGTTTCGATGTATATATGACGATGGTCCAGATTGGCCGTCCATTCTTGTGTAATTTCTATAATTAGCCCATATACAGCTAATTAGACAAGTTTGCAAACAATTTCAGAGGATTAGTAGCACAATTGATCCAACTCGAGCTCCAGGTCATCGGAAATTTAGTTGTATTGTAATAGAAAATAGAATTTATGCGCTATTTGCTGTAGCACAAAAGTGTGGTAAATGTAATGAAAGATGTGCCACACACTTCTGAAATCCGATAAGCAAAACGTGCAATTAAATTTCCGTCTACCTTAAAGGTTTGTAGCAATTACAACATTAAAAGTCAAACCAAAGAATGTCAGGAACAAGTTGTGATTCTTAACTGATGAATGTTGAGGTACAAATAAAACTTTGTAATGAGCACAAACAAAAACCAAAAACAAGTTAAGTCCCACAAAGTCACACACACAAATAACAGTAAGCATATGTGCAAGCTATGTGGTACTGCTCTCTCAAGTGCGGCACAGTTAGAAGCACACATTCGCACACACACAGGAAAGAAACTTTACGAATGTAGTATATGTTCAAAATCATACACAACAAAGTCAAACCTCAAATTTCACAAGGAGAAGCGCCATGTGGGAAACATATACAATTGCACGTCTTGCAGGTACATGTCATCTGATAACGGATGTTTGCAGCAACACGTGCTTCGACATACACACAAGAAGCCATATCAATGCGACTTACCAAATTGTTCTAAAAGGTACGCAACTAGTTGCCAGCTCGACCGACACAAGCAAAAGCATTCTGAAGAATGGAACGTTTCTTGCAACCTATGCTCTGCTAAGTTTACGACTAATCGTAATTTGAACAGACACAACACGCAAGTACATCTCCCAAAAATGCACAAGTGTGCTTCTATCGTGAGAAAATTTGCACTGAAATCATATTTAAAGCAGCACGAGAAAATTCACACGAGACAAAACGAGTAATATGGAAATCACTATAATTCAATAGAATTAAAATTTCTTTAGGGTTACATTTTAAGAAATCTGTACAAATATATTTAGGCCTAATTTCAAAACTAATTTTCTCAAAGTTCAAACCTTGGAAGCCATGTGTATTAATACATCTATAAGTATTGGTTTACAGAGCAACAGTGTAATTTAATGTTGTTTATATTTGAATCAAATAAAAGAAGTATGTCAATCAATCAAATTTCCACTATTTTAGGTAACTAATTAATTTAACTGTTCAATTAATTATTGTCTACATTGCTATTAACCATATTAATTGTATGTTTCCGAAAAACAAAGTTATCGCGACAAACTAAATAACCATTAATTATTCCTAGGACGAAATAAGTGCTTTGTTAATTATTATATGAAAGAGATGGAATAAAGTTTTAAGACGTTTTTCATGTGCGACATTCTCAGCAGTATGATATATTTATTTCTTTTTATTCATAGAATGAGTTGCTGTTGAATTAATTTATTTTCAGATATCTATAACATTTAGCGATGTTTCCTGCACACTCCTTCGTTAAGCTATTTATGTTCGAGATTGAAACTGGACATAAAAACTTTATTCCTGTAGTGTCAACCATTTCTAAACACTACTTACGCCATGTTTGGCATCACACCTCGCCACATTTTCAATTTATAGATGGCGTAGTTAGCTATAGAATTAGCTCATTAGTTAATGCAATTTTAGTGTTAGCCATGGATGGAATATAAGCATATATTTTTTCATCATTTTCTATAAGCCGACTAGTTATACTCAACATTTCTCGGAACTGTGAGAATTTAAATTTAAAAACCCTTTTCTCCAAAACTACCTTTTTTGTAAATTTGTAAACCAAAGGTATACAAATTGAAAAGTTTCTTATGCTCCAAATTTTTCTTTTTTGCATTTTATCATTTAGTAGTGCTTCAGAAGCAGCAGTGCTTTGAACCAAATGTCTACCTCTCTCTTGAAGCATATTCCTTGAACTAAAAAAAGAAAAAAAGAAATAATTAGTGAAGTGCATATCCACTTTCTTGAGCCTTTGGTGTATTCCTCATCTGTAAACGGGTCATGAAAAGCAAACGTTTTAGTTGCACAAATTGTAGCAAGTCTTATAGCTGCAAGTCCTCACTCAAGTCACACTTGCGCATCCACACCAGGAAGGGTTTGTATAAATGCGACGTTTGCGGACGGGAGTTCGTAACCTTGAGTAGACTTAAGTCCCACAGTGTCACACATACCAATCACAGTGGCCATATTTGCAAACTCTGCGGCACTGCTGTGCCAAACGCGTCAAAGTTGGAAGCTCACATGAGCTCACACACAGGGGAGAAACCATACAGTTGCGGTACATGTTCAAAGTCATACAAAGCTAAGTCAGCCCTTAAAGCTCATGAGAACGAGCACAACGAGCCAAGTGGAAGAAATGTACAATTTGCAGTTATTCGACATGCTATGTCGGAAATTTGAAGCTGCACATGCATAAACATACAACTGAGAAGCCATGACTTTTGCTTTCCAAATTGTACTGTTTAAAATAAATTCTCAGCTCAGTGGCCACAAGCGATGCAAACCAATTTCTGTGCAACATATGCTCTGTTATATGTAGAAGTTCGGTGTGTTTGACATAAGATGAACGTACATTTTGGAGGAAAGCATCTGTGAAGAGGAAACTTGTCAAAATGTATAGTGATTTGTAATATCATGCGAAGGATTTGTGTAACTTACTTATCTCAGCTGTAATTCTACAAATTTCCTGTTCATATCTATGCGTTAGAAATGCTTAGTAGTTTGTCGTACATCAAAAGTTACTAAATTTTATTTTGTTCATAGCACACTTATGTCTGAATAAAATGTAAAATATATCCTACTATTGATTAATATAGTATATAGTATATCTATATAACTAATCTATTTTAATTTTTAATAACAATTGCAAAATTTTATGTGTTTAGTAGTAAACAAAAAGACGGACTCTTAATTCCTAGTACCATTTGCTATTGAGAAATATATTTCAACATTATTTTTGATGTCCCCTGAATTACTCATTAGGAACGATATGATAGTGCTATGAGTCCTAATTCTTTACCTGGGCAGAATTGCCGATTCATAAATAGCGGGAAAATTTGGATTTGAGTTTGACATTTGAAGAGAAAGATCAACCTCACTGTGGAAATTTGCACGCAGAATCCCAGCAGAATTTCTAGATTCATTGTCAAAACTAACAGTGGAATTTTCGGTTTTACTTAAACTACGTTTATTTATATTTAGGATATGTCATTGCAATGTTTGAATTCCATTGCATTTACAAATACAATCATTTTAATGTTTTCGTATCTTTGACACATTACTCCGTAAAACTGATGCTGAACTCAGCTGATACTTCAGTAAGTTTGACATATTTTTTCTTGCTGTTTTTTCTCTTCCAACACGCATTGTAAAACTTGGAGCTGAAGTTTATACTATGAAGTTCAAATGCTAAACCGAATTACTAAGCACGAGACAAGTTGTTTCTAGTTGCTATGTTTGAGGCATTATGACATATTTTATTACCTTTGCTCAAAAGAGCGTTTTGTTCATGTTTATAGGATTGAGACTCTAACTAGCTGTAGTTAAAATCGCTATGCAGCGACGATTTTTCTAACCATATTTCTAAAAGCACTAAACTGTCGAAAGAAAAAGTTTTGAACAAAACATCCTTAAGTAAGTAGAGGAAGGTTAAGGAAAGACTAAAATCTAAATTCTCTGGATAATGAAGGAAAGCAATATGCACATTGTGCGAACAAGAATACAAACGTAGCGTAAAATTGAGGCGTAATACTTTTAGCCGAACTTTGAAATTTAAGAATTACTTGAAAAGCAAAATTGAATGTTGCGTTAATTATGATATACAGATAGTTTTAAAAAGTTTTCCCAGAGCCGCAACTAATCTACAGTTATTTTTCAGCTGTCTCGCTTATTAATTTTGCAATACTTGGTATTTAGCGCTCACGCTCTTGAAATTTGATAAGCATACGTATCAACAATGTCATGTACGTCGGTTCCTGAATCCGTGAAAATGTGCTAACTCACTTTGACACGGGCCTCAAATTTTCAAACCTGAGAATACAAATATTATTTCGTATCTTAGAATTTATACGAGACGATATTTCTAAATGCACTTGTTCATCATGAAATTTACTCTAATTATTACTAACAGAATTTTCAAAATTGTAGAAAAGCGAGATGTGTTTGAACGTAAAAAAATCAAGGTTAATAGTTTAAGATGACAACTGCAAAATTATTCAAAAAGAATAGCACGTCTGGCAGTATGCATATGTGCAAGCTATATAGAACTGGTATAGCGTTGCAAATATGCATGCGCACTTAAACGAGAGAAAAACCTTTCAACTATTCTACCTATACAAAATTATTTGCCAAGAACTCAAAATATATTAATTATTATAAAAGACACTTCGAGGCCGGGAAAGACATATTTAAAAATTAAAGCTACACGACGTAACGCTGACGTAAATTCTGTCCTGACCCAATTTTGTGCTAGATCACACTAACGAGAAAACGTACCAATAAGATTTTCCAAATTTTGCTAAACAAATGGAAATTCAGAACAAAGAGAGCACAAGCGAAGTCATTGTGAGAATATATGTTTCTGAGGAAGATGTTTGAACACAATGGTGACCTCATAAGTCTCGTTGCGTTTCATGCAGGAAAAACATGTTTTGAATGAGAACAATGCTCTAACAAGCTCTATACAAGCGCTGCTAATTTTTAAATGTATTTTCTTAAACATAACGTAATGAGAAACCTTCTGCTTGGTTTTGTACAAAACGTTTTTGTTAGTTCCTGAAAAATAAGCGAGATAATTTTCAAAAATTTAATTGTAATTTATTTTCCAATTCATACGACGCAAAGATAAACAACTCAGTGTATCACAAAACCAAGCACAAATGCAGGATTTTAAATTGCACAGCATGCTAATATGAAAATTTGCAGCCGCATATGACTTTGACTTTCCAAATTGCTTTTAAAAATACCATTCACATGGAAAGCTCATTGAACATAAGCAAAGCGATTCAAACACAAGACAAATTTAATTTAGTTTATGCCTGCTAAAACTGAATAAAAATTCCGTGACCATCAGCTCAACTTTGGGGCGAATGACGATGTAAGATATGTGATATTTATGGTGACTTTAAACTTTAGTTTAAACTTTTTTACTGAAAGATTTTTTAAAATAAAGTAAAATAAAATCAGTTTCTAAAAAAGCAAGAAGAAAAGAATAGGTGTTACGTAATTGTTCATCTAATTTTTAGTTTTAGAAAAAGTTTTAATATTTCCTACCAAATGCATTTTAAGTTAGGATATCATACTCTGTTACAACTCAAGCTCAACGGCAACCGATTTTGTATTTTAATGCAAGTATCAAAGTTAAAGCATTAGATTTTGAAATAGTGTTTTAACAATATTAGACCCACACAAAGAGGAAAGAAATATTTTGTCGGTTGTCGGGACACACATTTTAATCCTTAAAAAGCTTAAGCTTTCTTGAAATAGAAGGGCCAAGCACATGTAGATATTTTAGTAATGGTCAAATTCTACTTCATTTCAACCATCATTTTTCTACTGTGAAGCCAGGTAAAACTTAAATTTAATATTCTGCAATAGAATACGTGAGATTGAATTGTGCAACAAATCAACATTCAATTTGTGAAAACAAAAGGTTGCAACATGGAATGCAAGATTTTCAGTTGTACGATGTGTAGTGAGTGCTGCACAAATCAGTTTTTACTCCAGAGACGCTTCCGAATACACTAAAATTTTCAAAGTGAACCTCCTCTACTACTCCTGGCTTTAAAGTACAGATGAAAGACAGGGTACACAATTGCTTGACGTTGTAGTAGGCCAATTCCAGTTTTAACAACATTCAACAATGGCGACGCTGGTAAAATTCGGATTTTTGTTAATTTGAGCAAATTGGTTATTAATTCAGCTTAAAATTATTGCCCTATTAAAATATTAATACATATAACCTCAATTAAGTCTAGGTTACTCAACAAGATTTTATTATTCAAAAGGTAGTTTGTACGAAGTATACAAGCACAACTAATAGACAAAATTATAGAATGCTTGCTGAGGTTAGAGTTTCGTATACTTTCTCAATTCTATGTGAAAATTTATACAAATTTGTTTTACAGAGGTTAATGATTAGATCAACCACACTAAATTTTGAGAATTAGAATTCTAAATTAGAATTATATTTTTTCCTGCAAACGTTTGTTACTTTCGTAAATATCTACTGTGACCAAAAATATTATTATTACTCACCATGACATGGTCTCACGTCTCACGAAATTTTGAGTAGTAGGTATTCTCACTATTTTCAAAAATTATCTTTTTTAAATGTATCATTATGGCCCAGGTTTGATTTCGAAAAAACTCAAACACTTGAGGCCATATCCTGGTCAGTAATGCGGAACACGTATTGAAAAGACACAAGATAAAATGTGGTTAGCCAAAAAATCTAGAATAACTTTTATAGAGTGAAGTTCTATTTAATTATTCAAAGTTCTAAATCATTCAATTTATTAGAAAAATCCAGTGCTAAAGTACATTATGAAAGTGAGTAGAAGTTGAGAATTAGATTTTCAGAATTTTTGAACATTTCAATCCTCATCAACTTTGCACCCTACTGTCATGTTGGCCTTGAAGCCCCATAAGCGACGTATGAAACTGACCTCAATATTTGAGATATTTGTTTTTGAAAACAAAAGCTGCGCTGTAGTACTGCATTCATCGGGAGTTTTCGGGGGATTCCGAAACTATCACATTTAAAGGCACTTGTTTTTTATTAGTAACCATTTTATTACCAGAAAGCTAAAGAAATTTTGTTTTCTCCTGAATTATTTGTGTTGTCAAGTCCAAATTTTCTACTATTGAAATGATGGGCTAGGGATTCACCATTCCGCTGATGGGCTGATCCGCTGATACCCGTCTAAATCACAATGGATATGCCTAGAAATAACAAAAAAAATACATTTTCTCCACCTCCACCATATTGCACTCTCCGAATTTTTCGACATAATTCCAATATTTATAAACTAGCAGTAGAGCGCCGCTATGCGGCGTTGTGCCAGTCGCTTCTCGCAGAGACAGACCAGCACACCAGCAGTCACTATAATGGCAATCTCTAGATCAAATTTGATTAAGTCGCGGTTGAGCGCACTTGGGAACTGCCCCCAAGGCCCTGCCCGTGCCCAATGTTTGGTCCGTAGACCGAGGCTAGGAGTTAGTCCCTCAAAGATTTGAAATTTTTGGCTTTTCTTTTTTTATTTAGCTATTAAATCAACTTAAATTTAGTCAAAAGTTTCTTTGTACAAACAGTTCAAATAAACCATTTATCAACACCCAGAACCAGCTTTCCTTGAGTCTTTGTTGGTAAAATTTTTACTCTGACATTTTGCCTTTTGGTGCACCTGGACAAGGCGACATATAATTGACCATGACTAAATACTGGAGTCGGCAAGTAAATCCCAACGTATTGGAGCGATTGTCCTTGTGACTTATTAATAGTCATAACAAAAGCAAGCATAATTGGAAACTGGTAAATGCCTGCATAAGCTCTGCATCTGAAGGGCGTGGCTCAGCTATCTTGATTTCGACCTATTCAGTTCAAGAAAAATAGAATTTAAATTTTGTTTAGGTTAGTATTTTAGGTTAGGTCAACTAAAAGTGTTCTTACATTTTCCCCAATTATTTGAACGAAATGATCCGAAGTCAAGCGCTTGACCGTTCCCTCATTCTCAAATGAGACAAACCCAAAAAATATTAAAAAAAAGTTAATTGTTAATAGTTAAGAAAAATAGCATTTTGGTTTCGTAAAAAACGTATTAAAACATGAAAGCAACGCTTACCTTTTTCACGCTTATCATCTTTTACGATGATCACTGCATCGGTTACACTGCCATAGTTTTCAAAAAAGGCACATANTCTTTTACGATGATCACTGCATCGGTTACACTGCCATAGTTTTCAAAAAAGGCACATAACTCCGCTTCTGTTACACTTGGTGGTAAACCACCTAGGAAAAATCGAGGAGTATTTGACCCCAGAGTCACTTTAGGAGAGGCTACAGGGTCACTTGGTTTAACCTCAATTTGCAAAAATTAAAACAAATTTAGGTTAGCTAAACATACATAGGTTAACATACACTAACCATGTTATGTCAAGTTTTTAGCAGCTGTAGCTGCATCCACGTCCTCGAATGTGACGTATCCAAAGCCACGTGACCTTCCCGTTTCCGTCTTTATGACCACATAATGTGAAAACGGTCCGAAGCGATTGAACTAGTCGCGGAGAGATTCAGCGGTCGTCGTATAGCTCAGCCCTCCAAGAAATTTTTTTCTAAAAATAGATTTAGGTTAGTTTTTTACTATTAAGAAAGGTCAATGTGCAAACGACTATGCCTTAATTTTAATTATATATATATATATAATTAACTTAACTAACTTAACTTAATTATTAACTTTTGGGGTAGATTTGAATCCATCCGAGCTGTACGGATCTGTCACCTAACAACTCAACCTACCAAACCAAGTTGATTTTTATAATAAAGTAAATTGTTGTAATTCTGGAAGACTTTGAAGAGAATCCTCGCCGGGGTAAGTGTATTATTTTTTACAATATTAACCAATATGGAAATTAGAATTCATTCACCTTTGCTCAATCATGTTAGCCTAAAATCTTATCAATAGAATTCATCTAATTTATTACTACGATACTACTTATTGTTCGAAGGTGAGATTCAAATTTTTTAGAAAGGGCCGTTTTCAAATTCATTTGAACATCTGGAATTTGTCTTATAATTTTAGCAAATATTTAATTATAAATCAATTCACTTTTGCCCAATCATGTAAGACTAAAAACTTATTCATAGTATTCCGCTAAATCATTACTACGAGTTACTAAGTTATACATCAGTTTTCTTAGAAATGGCTGTTTCAAATTGCATCAGTACATCTCTAAATTTTGGAGGCGGCATATTCTTGCCAAGTTGAGAAATGATGAAACAGTCTACAATAGAAAACTGCGTATTGATCGTCCCGATACTATAATCGTCTCGAAGAAGGCCAGAACTTCGAAGTTGCTAATTACGTACGGTTGGCGAGAGAAACAGGATTCAGCGAAATGATCCGAAGTCAAGCGCTTGACCGTTCCCTCATTCTCAAATGAGACAAACCCAAAAAATATTAAAAAAAAGTTAATTGTTAATAGTTAAGAAAAATAGCATTTTGGTTTCGTAAAGTTGGCGAGAGAAACAGGATTCAGTTAATGATTGCAATTCCAGAGAGAAGTCCAAGTATGATCATTATAAACCTAAAAGGACAATACGGTAAGATATTTTGCTTGCATTTGCAGTACTAATTTATTAATGCTGCAAATCTATAATTTATTCACTAACCATTGAATGACATATATTTTCTCTGCGGCTTTGTTCAAGGAAAGTACACAGGGAGTATCGTAATCTACCTTTTGTCCGGAATAGCCGTATCTTGTAAACGTGCAAATGGCTACTTTAAAGAAAATCTTGGACAACGGATCAACACGGTCATTTGGGTTTTGAATGATGTAAAACATGGCTTCGTATCCATACGTAGTGAATTCGTTTCCAAGGAGACAATCTACGAAAAACATTTGTAAAACTACGTTTACAAAATTCAAAAATTCGCAAACCCAGAAACTAAATGCATAAGAGTTATGGGTTCGCAAATTTGTCATAAAGTAATGAATAAGTCATAGACGTAGTTCAAATTTTATCGCAGACTTGTTTCTGCTTAGTTGCTTATCATATATATTCAATAATGAGCAAGCAATGATATATATATATCATATATCTTATCATTACATTTGTACCTAGAGTAGATTTCAGTTTGTTCTTGGGTGCACCCCTATAAAATGGTGGGCACGTCGCTTTGTCAAGGCTCTCTGCTGATAAGTTACTAGAGGAGCAGCAAAATAGTCACATCTACTCACGCAGTCACATACGAGAATTACTACCAAAGATAAGTAAACCACCTACTAAATAAGGGAGTACATGCAATGAATGTATTATAAGACATAAGAATTTATTAATTAAAGGTAAAAGGTAAAGGTAAAGAGATTTAAAAACTTGTTTTGAAAAGAGAAGAAAATTTTAGAAATTAAATTTCAAATAATAGAATATTTAGACGACAGAATTTGAATTCGAATTAAAATTAGAATGAGAAAAAATAGGGGTAATAGCATTATCTGTAGTATGGTTACGTAGAACACGACGCATGAAGTAGAAAAACGCGCACAAGTCAACAGACTCGGCACTATCGTAGAGTTTTCCACAAAAAACACTTGAAGCAAGAGTGGGTTTCTAGGGCTTCGTCGTCCTGATTGGGAAGGGAGAACAGGCTTCAAGCAGGACCAGCACATCACAGCCGTGACGCAAATGATGAATGTGGTACTGAGGAGTAGAAAAAATGAGAGGACAACGGTCGCAACTGTAGCAACCCTCACTATCTAGATGATCTTGCAAATCAGCTACGTTGTTGGAAGGAATCACGACAGGGACATGGTAAACAGACACGGCGATGAAGGTCATAATGGGAAACCCCCAGGGGATCAGCAGAACAAAGTCATTGCTGAGAAATACAAGTTGAGGCTTTGTGCCCTGGAGCGTTGTTGATATGGAGTTGTGAGGCGATTGCGTTGTAGTTGAATGGCAGTCTCATTCTCACGAGAACAGAGAAAAAAACCCAAAAAATAATTCTCACCATAGGTGGTAGAACTTAATTAAAGTACTTCGGGAATTCCAACTAGAAAGAGACAACGGAATAAGAGAAAAAGCAAAAGTTGATTAATGAAAATTAGTACCTACCATGAATTCCCTTAGGAACAATACGGAACAAGTATCCGGTTACTAATTAAGTTTACTTGAAGTTTAAAAAAGTGGGTACAGTCTCCCATAATCGCAGCAAAATGAAATTTGGGAGAAACAATCTGGGTAAGATGATTGGTCCCAAGAAACAGGAGCGTCATGTCTTCATACCATTTATGAAGTTCTAGTTCCTCGAAAGCCGTTTTAATCCGGAGGAGATAACCATCGCTAACACTTCCATTCTTTAGGTCAATTATATGTAAGTCATCAGAATCAAATTTCAATTCCTTCAGCTCTTGCTCCTTTAAAAGAAACTAAAAGAAAAGCATGGTTTATTATTGCTACAGAACAACAGAAGGAACAAGTTTCAAAATAAGAAAAGATACCTTCACAATAGTAAGCATTATGGAGGCCGAAGTAGGTTGGTTATCAGTTGGGTCATCTGAGTTATCAAATTTCCGTTGACACCAGGAACAAAGAGAAAGAGCAAAAGCAGATTTTGCTTGCAAATTATTCCGGATTAATTGAAAAATTGCTGGTTTAAATCGGTTCAACTACAAACCAAAATTAATAACATTGCATATAGAACATAGTAGTAGAAAGAAAATCTACTCACTTGTCGGCGAAAATTTATAGAGGTCAAATAAGCGGCCACGAGGAAACAGCAGTAAATTGGGAATAACTGGGGGCAGTGGGACTCTCACAGC
>VYYI01001413.1:0-19748 GCA_021029175.1 Bilobella aurantiaca
GAAATTTTCTTTGTGCGTTCCTCTGTGCAATGCCATTCTGCTTTGGATTAGAAAATTGTTTGAAGAATATGTAACCTGTTCAAAAAAAAATCTTAAGATTAACAACTTAATAGTGCACAATTTTATAGCTGATTATTAGGACCAAATTATTGTCCAAATTATTACAACGTGTCTTGATTTACCTTACTTTAGTTTTTTCAATTACGGATACTTGTATTAATATCGAAATGCTTAATTAAAATGCCTCAAAAATTGCAGAAGTGTTGAGTATTATACGGAAGTTATATATTTTAACGTTATCTATCATTATTATCTGCACAAGATAAACTAATAGTATCGAAACTAGAATTGCAACACAACAAGAAAAAGGATGTCTTTGGTTGATTGCGCAGCTTTTTTTCAAGTGCTAACTATGAAGCAATCAACTGTAATTGAAATTAATGGTTGGTTAATAATAGTTTATTTAATTATGGCTAGTTTGTTATTAATAGTGATCAAACAATTTTGATCCTGTAGATGATATCAGTATACTTCAGTTGTCGCAAACAGTAGGTGTTTGACTTCATAATGTTGCAATAAGTGCTTCGAACCACATTAAATTAAAATTGGCTAACACTTCAATAATTACGCATATGAATGGAAACTGGGCTTTAGATAAACTTTGGAATTTATACTCTAGATTATAACAAATCATTCCCACTGAAGCACAATCTAATAAAAAACGAGTTTTATTTCCAATTTTTTCATAGTACTCCTAAAAATAGTGTTCAAAACAGTTGTCAAAAAAATAATGCGTTGCAATTGTTTTTTTTTTAAATTAGTTTTATGTACTTATTCATACAATTTCAGCACAGAATACGTAACAACGTAGTTAACCATAGAAGAATTGTATTATGTAGAGTTGTTTATTTGTTATTATAAAGTTAGTTCCTTAAAACCATGTTAGATTTTGAAGGCTATAATCATTGGAAAACGTTTAGTATTTATTAAAAGTAATCCAGAAAAATATTAATTATTATTTAGGATTGCAGTCAAGGTAATTAGTTTAAGACGGAAAACATTCTTGTAATTTGATGCCCGTAAGTTTCAGTTTTCGTGCCACTGCGTGCAAAAAAACCTAGGTACAACAGTAGCGGTAGCGTTGCAAATCGCAGCCATCTTAAAACTTTGCATTTCTTCATTTTCGTGTAAACACACTTTTTGTCTGTTTCAGTAAAAACGCGAAGCGTCGTTTGTACGGATTCAGATAAATCAACATTTTCCAAAATTGCTCCACATATGGGTAAGAGTAGGATTTAACGATTTTTTCAGTATTGAAACGACATAATTTAAAAATAAAGTATGTTTTATGTAATCATTGTTTTAAACTAACTCAAAGTCGTACTTTGCATTGAATTTTTTATTGCACTTTAATTGTACTAAAAAATTCCAATACTGGTTTGCATAATAAGGCTTACAATTTATCTGCAACTTCATCAACTAGATAATAGGTAATAAGTGTCAAGTTCATTAAAACCCATGTGCACAAGAATAGATGCTATTATATCCAGAGCTAAAAATGCAAAAGTTTTAGACATCGTTTTTATAAAATTTTGTTATAAAACCTTGTGTTTTTTCTAGCCGGAATTTGAAAATCTTAAGTATAACTTTAAATTTGATAGTCCCATCCTTTTAAATTTGGATTAATTGTTGGAAGTTTCAATTTAACGCGATATTTGACATTCATATCTTTCCCCTTTGTGCACGGTACATAGGCAACTGTCTGTATAAGATAACTAAATAAGTCATTGTTTTAACACTGTATTTAGAACTTGTTGTGTAAATAAGTCTTTATAAATTTTTATATTCTGCAAATAAATACCTTACTAAATGCGCGAATTGTCTCGCTCATTTTTGTTCTTTTATTTTCAAATTTCATATAGGGATTGATAACCCGTTAGCCTTTATTAAGGTTAAGGTTAATTTATTAAGGATATTCTTCAGTATCAAACTGCCTTTTTTACTTTCCTTTCAGTCAGGGGCCACCAATATTCCACCAAATAATTCAAGAGCACCCTCCAATTCACCACCAGGGTCACCCACATCTGCCCCACCACCCCCACCACATACCCCACGAAAGAAGGCACAAGCTCCACTTTGGGAAAGGTGTCTCCCCTTTCATAATATCCAACCAAGTTTCTCTGCTCATTGAGTAATATAACAGAGTTAGATAATTTACAAAAAACTAAAAAAAAAACTAAAAGTATATAATCCGTCAATTTCTGAAAAATGGCCCTGTAAATTGTATATCCGAATGTGATTTCATATCATTTAACTAATTATCTAACTTATCTAATTCACGAGGCACGTTGTATAAGCTTCTGCAAATGCCTAGGGCGATGTCAAAGGTCCGAAGCATTGATCTCGTGGCAACGAAAAAAATCGTCTGGAAATGTTTTCGTTTAGCAACTTCATTGTTGACTTCTTTCAGCAACAATTCCTTCAACAAATCTGGAAATGAGCCGTCTTCACATTTTCCGCATTTCTAAAACATTTAAAAAATATGTGATGAGCAAGACTTTTAAGCAACCATCCCAATTTTGTATTGAAAACTAGCCAAAATAGCTAGTCTTGGAACAGGAGGAGCCAGAAATTCATAGCAAAATTATCCTGTCGTTGGATTGGCTAGTTTGCGTTTTAGCTAAACTTACTTGTTGCGCAACGATACTTGTTTGAACTGAAATATTTCTTGCGTCGATACCACGTTCATTTGCTTTAATGGTAAGTGGCTTCGACACATAGCAAACCTGGCATGTGACCAATTCTGTTTCAAGCAAATATCGAAGGGCGTCTTGATAGCCCTGATGACAAAGTTGGGCGAGTTCTTCTCTCGTTGGTGGAAGTATTGCCTTTCTAACGCGTTTCAAATTGTCGTAAGTCATGTCCGCCGTACTTCCATTGAGCGAGACGATCCACGGTAGAAGGCCAGCGTCATCAATCGGACATATGTCTGCACCGCCACAGAATGGGTTCACAGTGACAGTGTGCTTGTCATATATAATTTGGTTGTTTGTAAATCCCCCATCAACGTACTTCTCTCCACGATACGAATGAGACAATCCGTCAAAAAGAGGAATGGTTGTAGCGCAAATTATTGCGTCAATTAGTTCCTGACGTGACTTGAATTCCGACGCAATAACATTAGCGAAGTCACGCGTTCGAGTTAAGGAAAGGTGAAGTTTACCACTTGCTCTAAGATGGGCGTCAACTGGAAGCAGTCGCCCCAAGTTATCGCGTACGTTTTTAGTTGCGCCGCTGTTAGGACTCAGAATTCCGAAAACGTTGTTGCTCATTTTGACGCAAGCATCTTTCCATAGAACTATGGCGTCACTTAGTGACACGTCCGCGGCAAGGTAGCAGGCGACGAGGGCTCCTCCACTTGTTCCAGAAACGTTTTCAAGAAGATGTGGAACATGGTTTTTGAGACAAACAGCCACTCCCAAATGGTATATTCCTAGGAAGCCGCAACCAGCAAATGAGAAATTTTCTTTGTGAGTTCCTTTGTGCAATGCCATTCTGCTTTGGATTAGAAAATTGTTTGAAGAATATGTAGCCTGTTCAAAAAAAATCTTAAGATTAACAACTTAATAGTGCATAAATTTATAGGGGATTATTAACACTAAATTATTACAACGTGTCTTGATTTACCTTACTTTAGTTTTTTATCAATTACGGATACTTGTGTTAACATCGAAATGCTTAATTGAAATGCTTACAAAAATTGCAGAAGTGTTGATTATTTTGCGGAAGTTATAGCTTTTTCACGTTGTCTATCTTTATTATCTGCACAAGATAAACTGATAGTATCGAAACTAGTATTGCAAAACAACAAGAAAAAAGATGTCATTGGTTGATTGCGCAGTATTTTTTCTAGTGCTAATTGTGACACAAAAATTAAGACTTTGAAATAATCACGTCTAAATGACATTAATGGTTGGATAATTATAGTATATTTAAGTAGCGGAAGCAGAGCGAAAGCTACTTTATGTTATTGTATTGTCCGTCCGTCCGAGTATAATTTATATCTCGGGAACTACTGAACCGATCTCAAAGCAGTTTTTGAATATGCGTTCCTTGATATCCGACCCAGTTCAAGTTTATTTTTGTTTGACCGGAAGTGACCCCTTGGGGGTCAAATGTCGAGGTCTAAGGATATCATTCTATGACAACATGAAAAATGACCCCTACAAAGTTGTTCACCTTATGAAGGGGAGCAACATTTGTATAGGGCACTTTTCTCTGTGACCCCTGAAATTACCCCTTGATCTCAAAATGACTTTTCCAGGTCACACTATTTGTTTGTTCAAAACAGAAGCTAAATATGAAGACGAGGTACCCAGAGACCTCCATAATATTAAAATTCACCTCTTGAAATGAAAATGGCATTTCAAGGTTTTTTAAGAAGCGAAAGAATCAGATGATTCCGACGAACTACAGGCTTCTTCCATCTCCTAAATTATCTATTGACATGATATTGTCCTTGGAATAGGAAATATTTTCATTCAAAACCAAATGTTAAGATGACGATCCCCTTCAAAATTGAATCAGCCTTTCACCCCAAATTACAGAGTTAGTTGTACCCTTACTTTTGCAAGAAAAAAACAATAATTCCTAATACTCAACTTACACCCTAAATCCTATTTTATTCTAAGAATTTGTACTAATCTTTTAATGTCAAATGTCATTTGTTTGAATTTCCTATTTCCGCTACTTGGTTAACCGTTTTATCACGGTTTATTTAATTATGACTAGTTAGTTATTAATAGTAATCAAACAATTTGGATTGTGTAGATGATAAAAGTATACTTCAATTGTCGCGAACACTGTGTGATTAACCTCACAATTTTGCAATAAGTGCATCGAACCACATTAAATTAAAATTGAAATTGGCAAGCACTTCAAAAATTACGCATATGAATGGAAATTGCCTTTATGATGAAACTTGGAAATTACACTTCAGATTACTGCAAATTGCAAAATTATTCCACAGAAGCACTCCCGAGTTAATAACGAACAGTGTTATTTCCTGTATTTTTTTCATTGTACTTTTCACAACTGGTTTCAAAGTTCTTGTCAATAAATATTCCATGGTGCATTTTTTAATATTTTGCGTATGCATTTATGCCCTTGGTACATTTAAATTACATGATACACATACGTAGTAAAAATTCGAAAAAAGTTGTTGGTTAAAGTTAAAATAGTGAAGTTGTTGGTTTATTATTTAATGTAATGTTAGTTTCTTAATAGCGTATTAAATTTGGATGATTATTACCACTAAAATACGTTGAGTATTTACTAAAAGTTATAAAAAAAACTATTAATTAAAATTTAGAATTGCAGTAAAGCCAATTAGTTTAAAACGGAAAATACTCTTGCAATTCGATGTCGGTAAGTTTCAATTTTCTTGCCACTGCGTGTATGAAATCTAAGTACAAAAGTAGCGGTAGCGTTGCAAGTCGCAAGTATTTCAAAACCTTGTAACTCTTCATATTTTTGTCCGTTTCAGCAAAATCACGAAACGTCGCTTGTATAGATTCAGGCAAATCACCAATTTGCAAAATGGATCCACATTTGCAACACTATAAAGGAAGTGAAACATTTAAAATTACATTGAGTGTCAAGTATGTAATCCAAAAGCATATAATGGCAATTAACAAATACTACAATAGTAACATACGCAAAATTTTGAAACTTTCAGATTTTGAACCTGGCTTAGAACTTGCGATCCTTCGCATTCCTTACACTTCAACAAATTTCGTTCGCCGAGAAACCGGAACGCATCATTGTAACCATCTTGACATAGCTGGGCAAGTGCGTCCACATTTGGTGGCATTAGAATATGAAAAATTCTCATCAAATTTTCAACAGAGAGTTCCACCGAGGTGTTGTTGACCTGGAATACCCAGGGTGACGGGGTCGGGGCATCCCTCGGACATATGTTAGACATGCCACAAAAAGGACTCACGGTTATTGTATTGTTGTCGTAAATCAGCAAATTATTGGTAAAACCACCATCAAAACATCGTTTTCCTCGAAACATTTGTGGAATTGTACCGACAAACATGGGAATGGTTATCGCACATAATAGGGCTTCTATGAGTTCCCTTCGTGAAGCAAAGCTCGAAGCAACAAAATTTGTGAAGTCATGTAACCGAGTCAGTGAGATGTTGACCTTGTCGTTAACTAGTAAGTGACCGTCCCTTGGTACGGCGGCTTCCAAATTTTGGCGCACGATGCCAAACACGTCGCTGCTAGGGCTTAGGATACCGATTACTCTGCTGCGCGTATCACCGCATACGGAGAGCCAATGGGCAACTGCTACGTTCAATGGAACGTTAGCAAGGATGACGCAGCTTGCCAAGGCGCCTGCGCTAACCCCAGAAACAATGTTCAAGTGCTGAGGAACATGGTCCTTCAAACAGGCCGCTACGCCTAGGTGGTAAATTCCTAGGAATCCGCAACCCGAAAAGGAAAAATTAAGGTTTTTTGCCTCCTGGATTTCCATTTATACTATACTACTATAATATAGTATATATATATCTTATATATAGCCGATACTATAAGTTCACAAAATCTGAATCCCAAATGTTCTGTGATATAAGATATGTTTTACTAAGAACTTATTTAAGTTTACGTTTAGTATTGAAATAACTGATGTTGAAAAAGTTGAGTGAAAGATTTAAAGCCTGTCAATTATGAAGTAATTCCTTTTTTTGCGTCACTAATCCATTTTTATAACAACTCTTATCTGCCAATATTTCATTTTGCACACAAAATTCATTTAGCGACAGCACCGAGACCAGAACACTTTTTTGAGCAAAAATGATACAAAATTTTATTCACAGTCTATTCTCATACCTTTACAATCTAGTCCTCAAATTGCAACATTAAGAAAAAAGATTGTTTAAACCGACTAATTGGTTAAATTGAGTATAAAAATGGTACTCTTGATTTCGAAAACGATCAATTTAGATCAATTTCTTAGAAATTTTTTGGTGCTAATCACATTTTCGCAAACAAAAATGCTCAGTATTAACCATAGAGAATAAAAATAGAGTGAATTTGTTTATTTGATAATTTAATTATGAAAGTTGACTGAATTTATTTCAAAGTGGAAGAGTAGCGAGGAGAAAATTAGGTACGAATGCGATTTGTAATTGTCGTTAGAAAGGCTTTGCAATTAGTGCTGAGTTGAAGGTTACCAAAAATCGAAAGGTTTGCAATCAAAGTCCAAAATGATAAGGTCTAAATTAATTAACACAAGGCAAAAGCCAGGCCAAAACGTTGAATAGTTCATTGCACTTTTGCTATTTTTACAGCACAAAGGAACACAATAATATTTGAATTGTGCTGCAGTGGTAAGATAACAAATTTTAATAAATTTCACTTTGAGGTTAATTGATTTGTTTTGGCATTTGTTTACGCTCTGACCACTAGCAGAGGTCGTAGGGGACATGTGACATGTCAACAAATTAATTTGAAGGGGAAAGTATTGCGATTCTTCTAATTAGCGTTCCAGTATTATTTAAGGGTTGATAGTCCAATGATGTAAACATAACTAAATAACAGCATTAAATTTTGAAATAATAAAATTGAAATTTTGCTTATTGTTTATTCAATATTTTTTACATTTTATTTTATAAACGCCATTTATCAAATGAAAATGGAGAGAGCGCTATAGAAAAGTATAATTATGTTCAAGTTTTCAGTCCTTTCTAGTTTTATTTTTAAATACTTCGAACTTTGGAAAAGTACTTATGCACAATTGTATTAAGAACGTTAAAAAATTAAGGTCGAAGGTGGTGCATTTTGTTAAGCATATTTTCTATGAATTCCATTGTTTCCAAGGGTTCTATTGGAGTTAGGCACCTATTTTTAAAGTAACCAAACAATTTTCTAGAAGACCCTTTTCAAACTCTAAAATTAAGCTTTTCAAAAATGCTCAACGGTCAGATTTTTTGAAATCATTCACCACAAATCATTCAACTGAATATCAACGAAATCTAAAGGTTCAGAATTTTTTAACTTCCAATTAACTATGGCTACCTTAATTGCAATTATTTTAGCGCTTGCTACTATGGTAGCAAGCAATGCAATCGAAGCTCCTCCATCAAAGGCCGAAGTTGAAACTGCTGGTAAAATACACGTTGTGGCATTTGAATTAACTATGGTATTCAAATTTTGTAGCACAAATTTTGTTTTCGTCAAATGTTTAAGCCGTAAAAATGTCAGGATAGTTACCATATTATTTTTCAATATATCAAACTTTATATTTATTTTAAATTTCAGAAGCTGAGCGACTCATCGACCACGATTCGTTCATTTACATTGATTCGTCTCTCAAGGTCACAACGTTCACCGCATATACAAGCCCAGCGGTATTTTTTTAGATTTTAAAATTTTGAAAACTAAATTTTTTCTATAAATTTGGAATTTTTTTATTTGGTATTATAATATCTATATTAATATTATTGTATATTCATTCAACTAGCTTACACTGGACCAAGCCAAACACTTCTGCGAAAGACAAGGACCTAACAGCGAGTTGGCTACAATTGTTAGCAACCAACAACTTGCATTTTTGAGTGTCAAACTCAAGTTATTTTCACTTCTACTTTTACCCAGCGCAAGGCGTAAGTATACAATTTATGTGTTGAAAAGCTATGGGAAAATACTAAATGCATAGCATAACCGTACATTATGCTACGTATTTAGCTCGCTTCAGCATAATTACCGCTATGCGTAACTAACGCATATGTTATAAAATATTATCGCCTAAAATCTAACCTAATATGTTAAATGCTTTTACAGGCCAATACTGGATTGCCGGTACTGACCTAGTTGTTGACAGTACGCGAAATCAAGGTCAATACTGGTTCTACTCGGGAACCCCCATCGACAACACGTTCTGGAATGTCGACGAGCCCAACAACTTTGAGCACGAGTCAGGGCGCACCGTTGAGACGTGCATCGACCTCAAAATTCCCGCTGCAAATCCACTGGCTCCCTATGGTGTCAACGACGAGGTCTGCACGCTTCAGCTGAGCTACATTTGCCAGAGCCCTGGCATCTGCGAGGACTAAACAACACTTGAACATTCAAAAAAAATTTCAAAATATTGAATTTTCGAAATAACTGAATATTGAATTTTCGAAATAACTGAATATTGAATTTTCGAAATAACTGAATATTGTATTTTTGAAATACCGTAAATTTGGTTGAAATCCACTGATTTTGTTTAGACTCATTAAACATGCTCGAGATTGTTGAGCATTGATAAAAATCAACCATCGATTAAAGGGCAAGTGAAATAATAAATTATAAAAGAAATGCGTGGAGGTTATTTAGCGTCTATTTTCATAAGGGCTTTCTACATAAGCGTTACTTGTGAATTATAAAATAACGTTAGGAAGTAGAAAGTTTGCGCTATACTGAGAAATGAGATAATTGAAAATGGAAGTTAATTAGGAGGAGATAAGCTTAATTGAAAAAGGGTTGATTGGGAATTGAAATATAAAATTTATGAAAAGAGAGAGTTCAATGCGTTCTATGTAAAGAAATCATCAACGCCTAGCAGAAAATGGCAATCATAACAACACAAAGGTCGTCATTCAATTATTGTGATTTAGTTCTACATCTACATCTTGAAAAGTATGCGCTATTTCTTACTACATTTTGAAAACAATTTGTTTAATTTGTTTCAATTGCTAGATTTATTCAAATGAGTTGGAGGCATTGCGTTAAGAAAGAAACGGAAACTGAGCGCATACTTGTCACTATGCGGACAATGTTGCAATATCCAAAAGCCCTTGGCTTATTACCAGTTTCATATAACAAGGGAAAATGGGAATTGATTCACTCAAATTCAAAGTGCTACTTGTTTGTACACTATGCTATAGCGTCGTGCTTTTGGTTGTATCCCATTCTACTTGCACTATCATATCTACAAGATAATAATGCTCAAAACCCAAAAATGGTTGTACATTACTATGTTTTTCTACCTATTTCTTTGTACGCTGCGGTAAACCTTTCCCTAACTGCTTGGAAATCTCCGGAGGTTGTTTCCACGTTCAATACATTTATAAAGTTCTACCGTTGCTATCAAGGTAATGTGAATTTCATGTCGCAAGCATGTATTGTTAGGTACTCAAGTAAAATAATGTATATTGCAAAATTTAGCAGGCGGTATTCATCTTTTGTAAAATAAATCAGGATAATTTAAATAAAATTATTCAGAATCCGTGTATTTAACAAGTGAAGTAGATATTTCAAAAAATGAATAGTATACGTCAAACTAAAGTCAAAAATTCAAAATTCAAAATTCTGTTTAACCACCTTTCTCAAATGCTAAATTCTTCAAGGATGCTATAAAATCTGCAAAAAAAAAGCTTCAAAAACTTTAAAAGTACAGAGTATATATCTTCCCGAAAATATTGCGTGTAAACAGTCTAATATACGAACCTAACAATAAGTAATAGAATGGTGACAATTGGCCTGAATAAGGTAGCGTGTAAGCAATAGGCTAGCAATAATAACAATATCAACAATGCAGAAATTATGACCCAGTGCAACCTGTTTTCCGTTATACACATTTTTTCATTTGGACCATTATACTTGACACCAATTTGAACAGCGCCCTTACACAGTACAAATTTTAAGGGGCAACAAGCAATTTTTTGGGAAAGTTTCCTAGTTCCCGTGTAAGCTCTCAAGCAATTTAAGTTTTCACTAAAAGCAAGAGAGTTGCCGAGTTGCTCGAAACTCATTGGTCGGCGCAATTCATGCGCCGTATCGCCCATTTTTGAAGAAAAATTGAAGCTGAAACATTGCCTCGTATAAGTTGGGTGCACGCTCGAGTTAAGGTCAGGAGTTTATAGTGTTATGTAACTTATTTTAGTGGAAAGCGGAATGCTGAGCGTGAAGATAGTGCGTATTTGCCACAACATATTCACATTGTTTTTGTATTGTAACGGTTTGAGCGTAGTTTGGGCCACTCTGGCTGTCACCACATACTACTTAATTCATTGCCCAAGTCACCTCCTCTCGGCAATAACCCAAACATGCGGTATTGAATGCCTCAATTTTGGTGACGATTTCCCGGTGCCCGATTTAGTCATGCGATTGACACTGACTGCATCATTGATACTCATTCAATTCTACTTAAGTTCACTATTCGCCGGCTCTCTCTTCATCAACTATGTTTTCCTCTTCGTTCTTTTTGGGACTTACAATACTGCTGCTCAGCTCAAGTAAGAGTATTATAATTCAATTTAACACATAAATGACACTTTAGCATCAATGCCAATAGTTAGGAATTGTAAAACCCACTCTTGTACACATGAACAACGTAAAAGCCATAATATCGACAGCATAAAAGCAATTAGTAATAGTCGCTAATAATGGCGGAATTTTTTTGGTAGATGTGTTTACAAAAGATTTTAAATTATATTTTTCAAGGCGAACTGAATTGAAGGCTGAAAATTCCGAGCATTGGATAAGGACGTTCACGCAGCTGGAGCTTATTGGAGCGCAGATAAATTCCTGTTATGCCTTCTGGGTATCACAAATAGTGTTTTGGCTCACAATCATTTTTGTGGTGATGAACCTACTAGCAATCCACTTGCCAGTTGGCAGGATACTGACTTTGATGGGCGTCATACTGTCTACAAGTGCCGTAAGCTTCTCCATGTTGATTGTGGTTATAGCGGCAAACATTAGGATGTCAATGACTAAGGCGCTATGGCGCAGACGCCTTGAAATACCTGCGTCGGATGAACGCTTGAGAAAAACGTTTACAGCCAAGAGGGCCATTGCCGTTCAAATAGGTGACTTTGCAAGCGTGCATAAGATGTCAGTGACAAAGTTGGCACATGAAAATATTGATCTCACAATTTCAGCCCTAGTTGCGTTTTCGAGTGCATAGTTGCATGTATTTGGAAACTTATTCATATAAATGTATATGTAATCCTTCTAGTCAGCATTAACTTGTTTTAAAAATTTAGCTCATCTACAGCGCCATTTGGGATGATATGTTTATTACAATGTAAAAATCTAAAAAATTTGAAATTTTTTAAAATGTAAAAAAAAAACGAAGTAGAATATAATCGTTTTAGATTAATTATTAAAATGACTCGTTTATTATTAAAAAAATTAGATGTAGAGTTGTCAAAGCATTCAAGCAAGAATGTTTGATTATTTATTTCTTAGTTCACCAACATTTTCTTTAAAAGCGCCCATTACATTTCCCGCTGGAACGTAGCGAGCTACGGCGTATGTGCTTTGCGTGGCACGGTCCACGGCCAAGCCGAAGCCCATTTTGTTTGAACGTTTCCAAACCAGCGCCGTGAAATGCCCCGTACCTCCTGAAAAGTTCGGCTTGTTAAAATTGTACAAGCTCACTTCGTCGTACCAGCTTTTAACAGCTTCTTTTGCCGATTCAGCCGAACTCAGTATTTGACCACCCATCATCCACAAGTTCTCTCCATATTGGTTACAGTTAGTGCAACTATGCTCAAGCACACCCGATTGTGCCAACTTTTTAGCATACGCTTGACAATCGGCGCTCAACTGTTCAATGAGTAGAAAACAAACAAATTATGATCCATACAGGAAACTATCAACTAGATAATATTCATTGCTGAAATACAAAATGGTCATCTGCTAACCCGAAAATTTTATATTTCATACCTTCCCTATATCATATAGCGAGTGATTTCGAGAGTCATGAAATCATTGAAAATTGAAAGTAAATTAGCAGATGACCAACACGAGTTTCACCTTGTAATCTAATGTTAGTGGGTTTGCTCCATGTTTGGCACGGTAGAAATTCGTTTCCTGTAAAGCGGCTATTGCAGATTCTGTCAAATATTTACGCTCTTTTGAATATAACATAGACATAGGTCAAAAATAAACCGTGCGTTTAAAAAAAAAAATGTTTGTTTTTTTCGTAAGAGTGATTTGTTGTTCTATGAGGAAGTGTTCGTGGAATATTTGCAATACAGTAACAATTTTCGTTCAAAACAACTCCACCACAATTAAAATATTTCATAAATCAAAAATTAAATCAAAGTTACAAATCAAAATCAATCAAAATTAATGAATAAATCCAAGTATGGCTTATGAAAAATTCTTTAAAAAGTGGTTGTTACTGTCAACACGTATGTTTGTATATTGTACATATTACCATTATTGTTTAAGTCGCCGTCATCTATGTTAGGAGTATTAAAATTTCCTTCATTTTCAGGCTCCGGTTGGATTTCTGCACTAGTTTCATCCTGAACAGTGTACTCGTTTCCACCAGTGTAGTTGTAAAAACGGACTGTTGAGTAGTAGCCAGATTGTTGGTTTTGGTTATCACTACTTTGAAATTGGGGCTGACCGCCGTTCATTAATTGTTTGAAGAAATCATGCATATGATTCTGGCTTTCGAAGCCACTGTTACCGAACTGCCTTTGAGGATTATCTGTTTTGAAAATAAACGCCAAAAAAACAAATAGTTTAGTTGGTTTGAAAACTAATAAAAACAACAAAAGTTGTATTGATAAATAAGTAGATTTACCATTGTTACACTGCGCTACGGCTCTGATCATTTTGACTCCGTATGCTGAGGTACCCTTATCTATTTGATTTGCATTGAAGCCTAATTCTTGTGCAACTTTGACAATTTCTAGTTTTGTAGATTCATTGAGCGAGGGTTCGGTGCTCATTACAAGAAGACTTGAATTTTGACCTCCGTACAGACAGCCAAAATAGGAAACATATGTTTGGTTGTCCGTTTTAATAGTAGAAAATTCTCCGAAATCTGTTTCATTAAGTTACATATGAAATTTTCAAACAAGGCGTAATTACATCTCTGAAGCTTTCTTCCGTAAAACATATTTAAGAGCTTAATTAATTTGGTTTGGTTTAAACCAAACGAAGTGTAATTCACAACCATACCATCAAACCCACGTAAATTTTAAGTATGATTGTTAAGGACACTTGTGTTTGGCTATCACGTATGTCATGTATCTTAGGTAGTTTCCTACCGTTGCTGATGACAAGATTTCAGTGTGTGTTTTAGTTACTAAAACTCGAAATTCTAGTATAAATGGTCTAGTGATAAATATATTATGAAAATAAGAAAATTAAAGTAAGACTGAATAAATTAGTATGACTTTGAAAGTTACTTATGAAACTAAACAACGGTAATATCTACTCGTTAGCAAATGGCTGTGTGGTAAAAGGTAAATTACAGCGAAATGCAGCCGGTAGAGGGCTCTGCGGACTAGGAATGTCTGTAATGAAGAATTCTTTCTCGCCACCAACATCAAAGTACGAGGTTGCTCCAATCACAGGAGTTTTTCCTTGTGGCGGATCGTTGATTTGCATGGTTATGTCCAGTCGCAGTTTAAACTTTTTGTTTCTATAAGACTCATCTGCAGGTAATTCAGGCCAGGAATCTTGTTTCTCTATTTTTGTTTGAAGAGGGAAGTACATTCCTTCTGTCAGATATCTTGCAAACTACGAAACACAAGTTTTGGGGAAATTATGGAATATGAAAAAGTATTGTTACATGTACCCGGCAAAAAAAAATCATAAAAGTGCAAACCAAAAATCAAAATTTGAATGTAAAGTTACTCTAAATTTTACCAAATATATCTGTGGTTGTGTTGTATATTTCGTTATTTTAGTACTTTACTATGTTCATAGCAACTAGGTTATTTTTGTTACCCAAACTTCATCAACGACTTCAAAATTTGACGGAAGTTTGCATGCAGCGGAAGCAATTGAGGATAAGTATGTAGCACATAGTACAGTATAGTATAATAATTGTAATGAAAACAATGTTTTAAAATAAAGTTTAAGCATTTTGAGGTAGCTGCTATACAGGTATTTTACTTCGGGAAACTCAACTTTAGAACTAAAACTTAATTACTACTAACATCACTAGATCTAAACAGGAAAAGAAATAACGTAAACAAATTTTATTTTTTCTCAGGAGCATATTGCCAAACCATAAATTTACTTTATTGCTTCTTTAGCAAAGTCAAGCCATAATAATCTCACAATTATTTAGCACGCTGATGAAATTGCGTTATAACTCCTTTGGTTAGCTACAGCTTAGTTTAATTTGAAAACATTTTTATTGCATAACAAATTTAATTTTTGTAAGTTTCTTGGAATTTTAGTACAGGGAGTTTTTATGATCTTGTATAAAGTCGGATTGCCCGAAAAGCTAAATGTCACCTGAAGTCCATTGATTGCCATCTTTTTTTTTTCATACATCAAACCAAAAGCAATAGATTTCCAAATTTGTTAGCTAAAATTTTTAAAAGGTTTTTTGTTTTAACTAAAATATGTTCTTACTGACTCCTTTGCTACTTGACTCAAAAACACTCTGTACATTAGACAATGTGTGTATGAACTATTATGTACTACTTAAAAACTTTGAATTTTTGCACTGTTTGCATGCTTGAACAATGTCTGCTCAATTTGATTTTCGTCCAATTAATTTGGTTAGACACTCTGAAAGGAACCAAACTCCAAATGTTCTGCTTCAAAATTCAAAAACATCTTTAATATGTCTTCCAATACATTTTTTTTCTAAAAATTTGAGAGGCCAAACAAAATGATGCATGTAGAGGCTCTACTTTAAAAAAAATTATTATTTGCTTAAATTTTTCTAAAATCTCCACAAACGTGAAGGAACATAAAAATCTCGAGTGTTGATTGGGTTGTTAAAAAAAGGTTGTTTTGAACTAATTTTTCCAAAATGATGCAAAGATGGAATTCGCTCTGTAAATTTTGCTTTAAACGTTTTGAAACTTAGAACAACGGCAGGGATATTTTTTTTTAATTTCAGTCCGAGTGAGAGTTTCAGAGTTAGAAAACATGGTTCTGCATCCATTTTCATACACTCTATCTGCAATTTTTATTCGAAAATATGTTTAAGACTATGAACAATTGTGTTCACTTGTTAAAATTCAACACAATTGTTCACGATTTTTTTCACGACATTTTTGATAAAAAATATTTAAGTTAGAGGAGGCATGACAAAGAGAAAGTGGTTTTCACAGGAGAAAGTCACTTTCTTTTCATCCCTTCCTTCTCACCTCCGTCTTACAGTTAGTTTCAATTTGAAGGCGAAAGGTGATAGACGCAATTTTGGTGGAATTAGAGCAATAGCTAAGTAGGCAATATCATCTGATTTCTTTTACTAATCCTCATTTTTTGAAAATAAGAACTAAAATATCTGCAGTTTAAAATTTTTGAAAATTAGATATTAGCAAAGCGAAAACTTTTAAAATTAAAAAAATTTTAGAAACCGGGAAACCATCTTGAAATATAAACGTTGAAGAGCTATTAATATGGTAAATTAAATGAACTGTAATACATTTACATTGCTTAAGATTAGTACACTAGGGCTCTATGTTTTTTGTTGATAAAATTACTCTAGATACTTTGTTATATTTGTTGCTTATAAATATTGAGTTGGATTATATCATTACAGTACTGATTTTTGGTAAAATATCCTGATTATCCGCGTAGGCGGGTGCAGAGAAGAACAAGAAGCCGGGTGCGCTTCAGTCTTTGGTCCTTGGCTGTGCGACACTTTTTGAGCTTTACCTTCTATCCAAATCCTTCTATCTTCTCAATGCGTACGATATCAAAAATGCAGATATTAAGGCAGATGACCTGGATCAAAACAAAAATATCCAAGACGCAACCGATACTGACCCAACGGATGCTGCACCGGGGGTGTCAGCTGGGACGAAGAAAAAGAAGATGATGTGGAAAAATCTAAAATGGGAAAAACCCAGAAGGGCAAAACCTCCAAAGACCTTTTTGTCCTGCGTTTTGGACAAACTCAGCTTGTAAGATATAATTTCAGCGTTTCGAAGTGACTTCAAAAATCGGATAAAAAAAGCAAGGAACAAAACCGGAAAGAATTTTTTATTTGAATTTAAGAAGGGTTGAAATTACTGGACAATATGCGAGACGCTATTACATGAGGATATTATAATTAAGATTTTATGATCTTATGATTAGGATCTGAGGACCTGCTTAGTCAAAAGGCTATAAATTTGCAATTTTTAATTTTTATAAGCCAGATGTATAATTATTACAAATTGATCTCATTGGTTACGGAAACGTGTGGTTTATTTTTTACAAAAACACTGAAGTCATATCCAAAAGTACCTGATGATTTATATTTAGTTTTTGTTTTGGGAATTTTAAAATTAGAAATGAATTCAATCGTGAAAATGAGAACAACAAGATTATACTGCCTAATGTGAAGGATTAAAATAATATTAAAAAAGTTGAAATTAACTAAAAAACTATTATACAAATCCGAAAAAAAAGTAATTGGTTTTCGTTTTCTGACTTCAAATTTACATATTTTTCATAATTTTCCACCTTGCTATGTCTATATTCTCAGACGTAAAAATTGTTTTTCTAAAGAAAAACGTGTGAAAATTTTAAAGAATATTTCAAACTAGCAAATGACAGTACGGTGCTTACTGTAGGCTCAAGCATTAGCCAGAAGCCAATTAAACAAAAAATTATCTGAGCTATTGTTCAACTCATGAGTTTCCTATGGAGTTATGTATAGGTTTAGCTAATCTAGCAGTAAGCAAGTAGCGGAGTCGGCCTAAAGACATAACTCATGACCTGAATCTGCGTTTAAAAATTTACTTTAATATTACATTAATTCATTCTATAATTAATTAATGTAAGTTTGAAGTTAACTATAAAATTAATAATAATTTAAAACAATGACTTGGAAAACTAAAAACATTTGACTTGTGACATGAAGTAGTATTTATTGGGATAGTTTAAGGTGTGGACCAAATTCAAAAGAAAGTTGAACTGGATTTTCTGGCTGCGAGCGCACAATACTAAATACAAAAGAAACACCGCTTATAGCGGGGTTTTTTTGATGGTGTAAATTCAAATAATATAATATATATAATGATGTACGTAGAATTTCTGTACAATAATTAAGGGATCACTTATCGAACATTCTCGAAGAAATGGCGCTGGATGTACCTGCTAAAATCTTAGAATATGTGCTAATTCTTGATGTAGTGCATACTCTTAAGGGAAAAAATTGTTTGAAACATTTAGATATCGGTAGATGTTTAGAAAGCTGCATTTGTATTAAATAAATGCTGAAAAAGTAACTTTAACGTTTTAGAGGAGAATCTTCATCTCAATTAAATAGAAGACTATCAATATTCGATAACTTTCATTGTTTTAAGTGTTTAGATATTTTTCATTGTTTCAAATACAAGTTCCACTGCGGCATTTGTCGATACCATGAGAACGTATTAGTCGGTGAAGAACAACAGATATGTCTATTTATACAAAAATAATGGAACTATAATTTATAGAAAAAATTTGTAATTAGCAAGCACTGTACACAATTATCTTGAGATATATTTATGCCTGCTTCAGTAATCCATCCTAAACGTCTGTAAAGGATAAATTAGATAATTTTAGTTCTTCTTATAGATTACTCTTTTGCTCTGTAAATAGAAATGTGCTTGAGCTGAATCCGTTGTTTGCGTTTTTGTAGTGAAAAGTGATATTGCTTTTTAAAGGTTTTTTTGAACTGTTTTAGAAGGGCGATTTTTGAAGAGGTTTTTTAGAAAAGTCTCAAGTGTATAATTCTCTGTTTCTATTCCCCCGGGAATCAACTTCAATTCATCTGAATCCTGTCGCCACATTTTCAAACAGCATTATCTAATATGCTTCAAATACTAGAGAAATTAGAAAGAAAAAGTATTTATTATGATTATAATTATTTGGTATATTTATTATTATTACTTTATGTAATTTTTCTGTAACACTTTACCTATTCTACTTGAGAACCTCTTCGTTTATGGTCTATGATATACATTTGTAAATGTATAAATTATGATAAGTATTAACTGTTCAATTGTATGAAGTACTCATGTAAAATTGATGAAAAACAATTGAAAAAAAAATGTGTAAAATTGTTGCTGTTACTTATTTTGAAATTCATCATTCATTTTTTAAGTGTTGCAAACACTTACAAATAAAACATGAAACGTGAAATTATGAATCTGCAAATAACCACCCGTTCATTACCAAATGCTATTTTTATTTTAGAGATTGATTTTATTTGCATACTGTTTGCTTTTAAAAAAAAGCAATGCAGATTTAAGGAATTTACTTTTTTTTTCACGACATAAATTTTTTAGTTGCAGAATGTTTGCAATGTGGAAATTGATGCTTGACATTTGGACAAATCAAAGTTTTTCAAAATATTTGTAATTTGGATTTGATTTCCGTTGTTCATTTTATGAAATTAGTCAAAATTGAATTTGGACCGTTATTGCAATCTGTGCAACTAAACTAGCCACTTCCGCACTCGAAATTTCTTTTGAAGTTATCTGGATGTTCATCATTATTTTCAAAATGCGCTCTCACGATCCCAGGAATTGCGGTCAGGTAATATTTGAGGAAAAAGAAAGCACTTGGAAACCACTTGAAAAAGTTCTGTCTCCATAAGGGCCACTTTCTCTTCTCTGCCCCGCCAAGTTTCGGAGAAAATTATGCAGAACACAAAAGAATTATAAGCGCAAACACGAGCCCTTTGTGCCCTGTTGACAGAGCAGTAAAGGGCCTCTCGAGGCAACTAAGCAACCTGGATCACTCCTTGTCTAGGCAAATCGCAGGGACGCCTTTTGAGAAAAGGC
>VYYI01001414.1:0-19745 GCA_021029175.1 Bilobella aurantiaca
TTTGGAATAGATAATAATTAGTGTCGTAAGCGCAATTGCCAACGATATGCACAGTAGCAGCAGAACTCCAATTATTCCTGGAGCCCATGTTTGCATAAATAAAAGCCTACGCCATTTAAAATAAAATAAACTTTAAAAAATATTTTAGAATTTTGTGTTAACTTTATTTTCAGAAAAACAAAAAAACAATTTACTACAAGTGCATTTCGAAATATTCGAAAGACATAAGTTGAAAAAAAGAATAAAAAAAAATAATCTTTTCCGTTTGCACTCTCGAGCCTTTCGCAATATTTCTTTAAAAATTTCATTGAAGGAAGACCGTTGAAAGATTGAGAAAAACCGTTGAGAACAAACCTTGACCGTGACGGTGGCGGAATGTTAATTTCAATTGAATTGTCTCCAGCGTTGCTGTCTCCGTACTCACTCACGCCATCTTCTTCTATAACGAAGTTTGTCTGGGACGGTGACCTCTCTGACAGGGTCATAGGACGTGGGATGTCCAGGTATTCCATCGTCCCTGAAATCTCGTTGAAGTAACGCTGAAAAATCGCTGGATTCTCCAGCCACAATTCCTTCCGACCTAACTCAAAACTAAAGTTACCTTTTCCTCCGTCGTACGATTGATTCTAAATACCCATAATTGACGCTAATTGGTCCATTTTTAAACGTGTAAAACACGAGTTAGGAATTAGGGAGAATTATGCTAATACTAAAGCATCACATTCATTATTCGTCCCCTCCAAAATCGCTGTCACTCATTGATCCTTCTCAGGAAGTTCTGCATTGATTTTCGCTGAAAGTTGAGACGCTGTTTATTTTTTCCATTCAACTTCAGGAAGTGACATCTTACACGGGATAATGGTTTGAGAAATGGAGAGAAATGGGGAAATCGAAGCATTTCTAATGGTCGTTTCATGTTTCATTTATATGTTCCCTTCCAATATGTCAATGTCACGTGATGAGGCCCCTTATTTACTTTGGTACTTCCATTCGAAGATGCGTCTCATGAGTCTCTCGCCACAGATGAGCAGGGTTCATCAGGTCCAAAAGCCCAGTGTCCTCCTGGGCCATATATCATCAAACTAATCGGTGATGTTAATGCTCAATTGAAAATGTCAATTTAAAAATTTCATTCTCATTTTTTTAAAAATTCAAATTGAGACATTCCATGTCACGTTTTTGTCATTTTGGGGCCAAGAATGCTTCAATTGGGAAGAAAATGCTTGGGTCGGAGGAAATTAGTTTAATTTCGGAGGAGGGAGGCCTCTGGACCAAAATGGAGGTTGATGACATTCTTTTGATGTGGGAAGGGGGCTTAGGCCTTTGTTCAAATGATGCCCATTTCTATTTTTAGAAGAGAGTGATTCATGGGATCATGTGTGTCCAGGGAGGCCTTAGCGCAGGGCATTCCTCCCTTAAGCCCTCTGCAGCGCACAGATTACTTCCCCTCCACCCTCCCATTGTTTGGATTTGAGTCACGGTTGACAAAATGACAAAATCCAAGACAGTGGGACTGAGCAGGGGACCCTTGAGTCCCCATCCCTCCAATGAGCCCTTCAATATGCCACCGCATGGGAAGAGGAATTTTGATCAAGAGGGCATGAACTGGGAAACGTTGTTCTAAATTTCGAACAGACTTTGTTGTTTCAAATGTTGAGCGTGAGTAATGAGGTGTTGGAGATGGGGGTGTTTTCCTTCTGTTGACTCTGGATCTTGATTCATGTATTTCATCTCTCTCCAGTTGACACGCTCTTCATGGCCAACTTTGGAAAAAGGACATTTTTCTAATTTTTAAAAATTGCCACCTGCCCGAAGCAGAGGGCCAGTAGTTTGCGAAATGCTGGGGAAGTACGGTTGAGGGAGATTTGTGTAGTTGGGCCTTTGAAAGCGGCGTGAGGCTGTGCGTCGTGCAAGTGAAAGTGCGCTTTCACTTCCTCCAAACGATTTGCGTGGAAGTGAAAGGAGGTTTTAGAGTGAAAGGAAGGGAAAGTCCCTTCTGTCAGAGGTGCGAAATTAACACTTTTTCAACCCTCAAGCTCTTCGTGTTTTCGTAAACATCCTCTTCGAATTTTCAACATTTTCAAAATTTAGATGTTCAAATACCGTCGAATCGACAGTTACTCCAATCAATGCCAAGTTTGGCTTTCAAGATATTGTTTCCAATATTAAAAAGAAATGAAAACAAAGTGATGAAGGATTTTTTTTTTGAAAAAAAAATACAGAAAATATTTTGACAGTTTTTTCAGTGATGATTTGAATCCGAAGTGAATTGTAAATTGGCATCACGCTCTCGCATATCAAGTCATCTTTTAAATCAAAGCCGTGTTGAAGTGAATCCAATATTATTAGGATACTTGGTAGCGGGATACCGGAAGTACCCAGATACCTGGAATACCGGGAGCGGGTAGTTCGGGTAAGGGCACACCTCTGGCCCCAGGGAAATTGGATTGGAAGTTTCCCTTGAAGCGCCTTTGACTTGGAAGCGGAAACAAAGAATCGATTCCTTTCACTTTCTCCGCTTTCTCCACAAAAGCAACAACACTCCTCACACTTTCCCCAGCACTTCCCCCAGCGCTGCACTGAGGCCTAAGAGTTCAGAGTTAACTAATTAGTTCGTTAACCTCAGTTCAATTAAGTCAACTCCCAATTAGTTTGCGGTTGAAGCAACCGCACTGTTGGTGAGGAGGAAAGTTGAAAAGGGGCGGAGCCATGTCCACTTCCTCATTCCAGCGACCCCCTTCTCTCTCAGGTGTGTTAATGACACTTATTGGGATTAAGGGACAATTAAGTGGATGAAGCGTCACTTGGAGATTTGGAGCGCTGGAGATAGGCCACTTATCAACTGTTGACTTTACAAATTCTTGGATGGATACGTGAAAGAAAACAAACAGAGAGTGAGACTACACAGTTCCAGAAGAGCTCTCCAGCAGACAGGCCACAGGCAGACAGGGCTGGAGCGTCTTGGACAATCGCTTCATTCCTACGCAATTGAGACGCTTCCCATTCAGCGCTCATTTACTACGCTTCCAACCAATTCTACAAATCACTTATCACCCCGCCCACCCATCTTCCTCTATCAATTTACTTCTCCAAACAGCATCTCACAGCTATTCACACATTATCTCATCTTCATCTTCCCAAGATTGCATCTATCTGGAAGAGCACTACAATATTTAGCGCAACAGCGATTTTGGACTGATCCGCTGATATCGCTGTAGTTCGATATCAGCGTCTTCCAGCTCCCTCGCACACTCGCTTATTAAATGTGACTAAGAGATCTTTGGATGTTGTCAGAGGTCAAGGCAGGAGCTCACTCGCAATCTTTCCAGTGCAAAGTTGTGATGAGGGCAGCGCTGACCTTTGTCCTACTTCTCCTGGAAATACACACTGGAAATGGCGCTGGAAGCGGAAGTGCAGTGGCCAAAGCGACCTCCGCTGGCGCTGGAGCGTCAAAGTGTCAGGAAATTACGATTCCCATGTGCAAGGCCATCGGGTACAACTTGACAGAACTGCCAAATCAATTCAACCATGACACGCAGGTATTTTGAAAATCAGCGATATACTGGTAATTTGGAAAATCAGCCCTCTGTACACTGCTTGGTTTTTTCAGGAGGAGGCTGGGATGGAGGTCCATCAGTACTGGCCGCTGGTCGAAATAAAATGTTCCAGCGATTTGCGCTTCTTCATTTGTTCTCTTTACGTTCCACTGTGCATGGAGGACTTCACCGGCACGGTCCCTGTTTGCAGATCCGTTTGCGAACGGGCAAAGTACGGATGTGAACCGGTCATGTAAGAATAAGGGTTCCAAAGGGCCCATACCCCTAAAATGTCATTAGCACAATTTTCATAATTTGTTCTGTACCCTTAAGGATCCAGTATGGATTCCAATGGCCAGAGAAGATGAAGTGTGATCGCTTTCCCGATTACGGGACGAAGAAGGCACTGTGCATGGATGAGAAAATGGGGGAGATGCCTCCCAAAGAACCCAAAATAATTCCAGCGGTGGGACTGTTGCCCAAGGGTCATGCCAAGGTGACCACGGTCACAAAGTACGTGGCTCCAAGTGCCACTTTTCCTAAGGGCCCACCAAATGTAGCCCCACCTTCCTCAGCCACAGGCCCGTCAGACCCTTGTTCCTGCAAAGACTGTCACTTCCCCCTGGTGAGGCTCACTGGAAAGGAGGCCTTCAACCACACGGGTATCAGAATCGAGGTCAATGACCTAGGTGACTGCGGAATGCCCTGCAACCTCTACAAGTCCGCAGAAGAGGTCGCGTTCACGACGTATTGGCTCCTCATCTGGTCCAGCGTCTGCGCTTTCGTCACGTTCTTGACCTTGCTCACTTTCATCATCGATCCAGTTCGGTAAGGAAAAGCGAAATGCTGCCAATATCTGAAAACGAATTTCACTCTAAACGCTCTCCACTGCTGCAGATTCAAGTACCCAGAGAGGCCGATTGTGTACTTGTCGACGTGCTACCTCCTAGTTTCAGCGGGGTACTTGGTGAGACTTTATAAGGGCCATGAAGAAATTGCATGTAAGGGTCCCATGATTCGCTACAACATTGAAGTGGGCGGAGGGAATGCAAATGTGGGCGGGACTTCGTGGGGATGCACTCTCGTGTTCCTTGTCGTCTACTACTTTGGAATGGCTTCATCAATTTGGTAGAGTTTACGCTTAAGCGATTTATAAAAATAAACGCTTACAAGATTTGATGGGTCACAGGTGGGTAGTGCTGTCTCTCACCTGGTATCTGGCAGCTGGGTGTAAGTGGGGGTCAGAGGCGATCGCTGCGCATGCGCATCTCTTCCACATCGTCGCTTGGGTTCTTCCAGCGCTCACGACGCTGATTGCCATCTTGGACGGCGCTGTCGATGGAGACCCTGTGGCTGGAATCTGCTTTATCGGAAGCCAAGTAAAAGACACTTATAAAATAGCGTATTTAGCGAATGCTTAATTTTGATTGGTTGACAGGACCCGGTACGCTTGACCCTCTACATCATAGTTCCACTGGCAATTCTACTTGTCCTTGGAACGTCCTTTCTTCTCGCAGGATTTATTGCCCTAGTTCGCATTCGACGGGTAACGCGCAATACCAGCGATTTATATCGTAAGCGTCATTTCAGCGATTTAATTTCCACTAGGTATTAACGAAACAAGTTGGGCGTTCCAAGACAGAGAAATTGGAGAAGTTGATGATTCGAATTGGCATTTTCTCCATTCTCTACACTCTACCTGCTTCCGCTGTAATCGCTGCTTATGTCTACGAAATCAGCGCCAAGCGGCAGTGGATGGAAGCCGCGACATGCAACTGCGGCGGAAGTGGAGCACTTGATCACAAACCCATTTACTCTATTCTCATGCTCAAGTATGTCAATTGATTTGACATTAATTAGTTGTGCTTAATTAACTCAACGGTTTTCCAGGTACTTCATGTCCCTCGCCGTGGGAATCACCTCCGGAGTCTGGATTTGGTCCGGAAAGACCGTGGACTCCTGGAGAAAGTTCCTGAACAAGGTGTGCTGCGGAAGCGGTCTCAAGTACACTTCCGCCGTCTACCACCAACCCACCCCCAACACTGCTCCCAGTGCCAAGAATCTCACGCACGTCTAAACAGCTGCGCAGGACTCTTTTGCGCACATGGAGGGAAGGCGGGCCCTTGGGGCCTGGGCTGGATACAGAAACGTATACGATTGACCAATGGACTCTTTCAGGAGGCGGGAAGTAGGCGGGAGTTTCAAAATATTTTTATGATTAGGCTCCTCCCTCCAAATTGAGATTACTCTAAAAGTCAATGAGTGTTAAGAACTAGTCATGCGCCGTAGCTTTCTTCCACTTTCTCTCATTTTGCACTGGAAGAATAGTAGAGGTCAAAGGTCACTTAAGGTCAAAGGTCAGCTTTAGCTTACTGGGTTTTTGCTTTAGAGAGGATTTAGCGGTACTCGGAGAACAGGAACAGGGTATTCAGAATGTGTTTGAACTTAATTAGCCTTAGTTAACTAGAGCAGCTTAACTTTAATTACTAAGCCTTTTAACTTTGTAAGTAGTCAACTACTTAGGCAGCGTTTTGTAATTGAGTGCATGCTTGTCAGTTTATGGTTCAGTGTGAAGCGTCATATAGTCTCTCTTACCCAACACGAATTTAAGAAACTTGCAGTAGGCAAAATAAACGGTAATTAGTTTTGTAAGTTAACTAATTGTCGTTCAATTAGCTAACTATCGTTTAATTAACCAGTATTTCATTAATTCGCTGTCTTATACTCGGACCAACTAATTGTATGAGACAGCGTAAACCCAACGCTCGTCATGAGCCCAATGGAGCTGTCATTGTTCGTTTGGACGTGGACGACTGGAAAGTGGCCCAAGTCCTTCGCCGCGCTGTGACACAAGTGGCGCAAGAGGGTCTTGGCATAGCCTTTGCCACGGTGGCTGTCGAGGGTGTGGACGATGTGGACACCGCCGTCGCCAAGGTTCATGCCCCAACTCACGAGTTGACCGTGGAGGAGGAGGCCAAGGGAGCCGAGGCGGAGGCCTGCGTC
The DNA here is from genome assembly GCA_021029175.1 of Bilobella aurantiaca. Classification (NCBI taxonomy): domain Eukaryota; kingdom Metazoa; phylum Arthropoda; class Collembola; order Poduromorpha; family Neanuridae; genus Bilobella; species Bilobella aurantiaca. The sequence continues at coordinate 6,540 of VYYI01001414.1, forward strand.
CTTGATAAAGTCGCGATCAGGGTTGAGATCAGCGTAGATCCAGTGCTTGAACACCGTGGACATGTCACTCTCTACCAGCCCACGCACCGAGAGGCCTCCGCACAGCCTAACAACAAAAGCAACGATCAGCCATTACGTTTCTCTTGGTCAAATCGTGTTGAGTTACTTGAGATCAAAGTTGAGGGCCGTGTCACGTGACATGGTGTAGAGGCCTCCGGGCATCGTCAGCTCAAGTCCCGCTCGATTTCCACAAGCTGTTTTTAAATGATCGTAGATGACGTTGTCGACGGCGTTGAAGGAGGCGGGTCTTGTCCAGTCAACCAATCCGACGAATCGCCGCATAATTTCTGCCAGGACCCCTTCCGAAGCACCAATGGGTGCCAAAATGCACCACCAGATTTTCGTGTCCTAAAATTAAAAACACAAATTATATACAAATTTTGAAAATTTAATTAAAAAAATTAAATCCGAAAATCGTTTTGGAAATACCGTAATGAGCTTCGAAGCGATGGCAGTACACTGCATGTCGAGGCCATTGTAATAGAAGAAGTCGCTGTCATCATCCAGCTTTCTGCGCAGGCGCAGTTGCAGAATATTGTAAATCTACGTTAAAAAAAACAGAAACAATTAATTCTAGATCAAATCTACTACGAATCTAAAAAAAACCATGACTAAAATTAGAGTTAATTGTTTAGGCATGACCTGAGCAGCCCTGGGAATTCGATGGAGTAAAATTTGTGGCAATTCCAATACTTCTTCTGGAGACATCTGAACAAAGTCAAAATTGGGTGGAGTCATGATGCTGGACAAGTAGAAAAGTAGTGGAGACAAATGCGTTGTCTTACTGGTAAGTGCAAGTATTATTGGAGAGTGAAGGGATGATCATGTGCTTATCAAGTGGCCACTTAAGTTTCTAATCATAAGTGGCCCAATTCAGAAGGACTCATTTATAAAATGACAAAAAATGGTAGTGGAGTAAGATGTGAGAGCCGGAGGGCAAATGGCACTGAACCAGTGAAGTTGCATCATAGATACAAATGCTGACCATGTGCTAATTGACAAATACATTTCCTTTTGTTTGTCAAAAACGTGATTTTGTTTATTGTTTACAAAATAGTGTGCGTTAGCGAATCGTTTTCGTGAAGTGCTTATTCATCATCGGCGCCGTTCTCCATCTGCGCATGCGCCTCTTCCTCTAGTTGTGACCCCTGATTTCGCTGATTCTCTTTCCCCTTCGCTGAGATCCAGCCCATTCGGTGCGAAAACTTGAATCCCACCGAAACGAAGAGGGCCCTTGAAATTGCGTTGGTCACTTCCACTTGGGCCACTGGGACGAAGCCTCGGAGGGCCAAGGTCCTTGAGAGGTACTTAATGAGCACCTTGGCATAGCCACGCCCCCTCTGGTCCGGCACCGTGTACACTCCATGCAGCGCTCCGTCAGGCATGCAAAGGGCCCAACTCACGAGTCGGCCATTGAGGAGAAGCGCTCCGGAGCCCATGTACTGAATTCCGGCCAAAATCAAGGGCCCCTCTTGAGGGGTGGCGTACTTCCATGATCGAAGGATCAGGCCCACTTCGTCCCTTGACAGTTCTCGCAAAGTCATGTTGTTCGGTAGATCTTGCGTGAGGCTGAGGGCATCTTGGATGCTGATCCAATAGACAGGATGAAATACTTTGGGCAGTCCATCTCCCTCTGGCGGACATAGGTCCTTCAAGGGAAAGTACAATTTCTCTTCTACCTAATTGCAATTAACTTTGTTAATTAGTTAAGTTTTAGTTAGGCAAACTAGGTTAATTATAAGGTTAGCTTGCGCACGCCACAGAAACAGTTGTCCTCGGCCCAGTTGACGATGATGCTGAAGGAAACGGCGACGAAGTCGAGTTCATGTCCTGTTTCGCACTCGGGGGCCACGAGGACCCAGTGGGACTGGAAGATAATTCAAATGACCTTTGACCCACACTTTGAATTGACCTTTGACCCATAAATTGTAGTGACATGACCTTTGACCTACCTTTCCCTGAACTCTGAAGTTGGATGCAATGGCGGTGGTTGAGGGCGGGAAGGCAGAGTACCAATGAAAAGTCACTTCCTCTGCGTCATCGTATCTGTTCTCTTTCTCCGCACTTTCCGTGTACGATCCTTCCAATTCTGCTTGCCTTCGCAAATAGAACTCAACACGGTTGTACAGCTTCAAAAAACGTTTATTCAAACAACAATTCAAAAATTCTTCAAATTATGAACAAAAAACACTTTTAAATATTTTTTTTGAATGGCTGGAACTGAACGCTGAAGCGATTTGAGGTGAACTTGAACTGAAATGTCAATGTTGTTCTCATAACTTTATTTATTGTATTTGTAATAGACCAAGTACAAAAATTGTAATTCAGAATTACAATTAATTAAAAGAAACACTTCGTCCTGCTATAATTAGGCGTAATTAGCATAGCTATTAGTTAAATAACGTAACATAAAAAGAGCCTCAACGGAAAGTCACTCTGACTGCGAAATGAGCTAATGCTAAAAAAGCACTGGAAGTATCTTACCAACATGGAATTATTGGGGAAACGAGCTTCAAGCAGCGATTTTAAATTAGGGATTTCTTCTTCACTGACCCTTAGAAAAGCCATCTTCCCAAAGGGCACTGATCCTTAAGGGTCTTCAGATATTCTTCAAAAATATTGAGATTTTCAACTTCAAAAAAAGTTTTCAAAATACGCTTGGCAGATCGAGCGTATACGCTAAGTTATTGAATTAAACTTAACGCTGCCTCAGTTGCGGCTTTCAGCACTTTTTTTCCTCCTCAGAAATACTACTGCCAGCACTTCTTTCCTCATCACAAATACTACTGCCAACACTTGTTTTCCAGCTGCTTTATTAAAGTTAAAATTAATGCAAACTTTATCCAGGTTTTGACAAATCAAACACAATTATTTCTCTTCATTCCAGCAAGGTGCCAAGGACGGCTTCACAATGGGTTTCTCAAAAAAAAGAAGTAAAAACGCTTTTTCAAAGTTTGTGGAAGACGACCTCAGAATCGAAAAAAGATGGCTTTCATTGAAGGTTAAAAGTTTGAATAATTTAGGAACGTTTTACTTTCAAAATTTGGCGCCCTAAATTCCCAGCTGCACAAAGCCTTCCAGGCACTTGTCACTGTCTACCTTGAGCCTTCCGTCCTTGACATCTGTCACAATGCCCCAAACGTCAATGAGGAAGTCATCAGTGAAGCCGAAAGTGTCCAGCTCCGAGTTGTCCAGCACCTCTGCGAATTCCATGGTGTTCTTCACTCCAGACGCCATTTCCCAAATCTCCCTCGCAAGGTCAAGGTCACTGATCCCCAGGAAACTGTCCAGAAGGTCATTGACCTTTGTCACGCCCACCTTTGTCGTTTCGTCAGGGGCCAGCTCCAGCTTAGCAGGGCCCTTGGCCCGAAAGCGCAGGGTCTCCATTCCAGAGCCATATGACCTCTGACCCTTGGGCTGCTCCCCTCGGGCCCCGATGTTGAGGAAGCCCGAGCGAAGGGGTTCGACGAGGCGCATGACGAAGGTGTCCCCCAAGGGGATGTCCTTGAGGATCTTGGCCACTTCGACATGTCGTTTTCCGACGAGTGCAGTACCGTTGATGGCTTCGATGTGGTCACCAATCTGAATGACAGGAATCCCGTCGACCAAGGACCCTTTCTTGATGCGCTTGATAAAGGCGACGCCTGTCCCGTTATCCGTAATGGTGAGGCCAAGGGCCCCCTCACTCTTCGTCACTTCAATTTCCTTCTTGAGCCCTTTTCTGTGGACGAAAATGAAATCGTTCAAACAGAGCTGGGAAGAGAGGAGGTTCTCCATGTCAATGCGGTGGGTGTTGAGGGTACAGAACAAAATGTCGGAGGGCGGGAAATTGAAAACCGTCGCAATTTGAGCGTAGAGTTCGTGAACGTTCGTGAAGTCCGAGATCACCGCCGTGACACCTCCCTGCGCCTCCTGAACATGAAAGCTAAGTTTTTGGCCACCGTGGGCCATTGTCGGAGCACCGTTGCTGCCCTCCCCCTCCGTGACCTTTGACCTCCCCTCACTCGGTCTCCTTGGCTTGGTGGCTCTTCCCCGTTTGCTTCTGGGTCCCTTGGGGCCAAAGAGGGGCATTTCTCCACTTGATGCCAAGGGGCCCTATTTCTCAAGCATTGCGCACACACACTTTGAATTCAAATCGAAATTGCAATGAGCTGAATTGAAACAATTGGAAGAATTAATTGACTGAATAATTCGCGGAATCAATCCCTGATTAATTGTCTTTCAGAGATGTGACAATGCATATTTAAAAGGAGGAGGTGAGAGACCTTGGTGCGATATGGCGTTGCGTCTCTGGTCTGAACTGAGGTTGCTTGGAATTACTTGCAAGTACTTTGCTACTGTGTTGGAATACTTGCAAGTATTCGGAAGTAGTTTGTGGCGTAAAGCACTGTGTGACTGCCTGGAAGGCGTACTGCTTCACCTGTACTGTGCCAAGTGGTAACAAACAATGCTCATTGTTGTTTGGGGTAGAAAGTGGGGGAATTGAAGCGAATCGACTCAATTGCATAACCGCTTCCGTTCCCCCGCCGTACAAGGTGTCTTCCATACAAACACAAATTGGTTGCCTATCTTTGTAGGGGGATAAATTAGAGTTCATTCAACTAATTTGGTCGTAAAGGAACAACACCCAAAATAAACCTCTACAAAGGGCCCCAGGGCACTTAAGCCACAACCATACTCCAACCGCAAACTGACAGGCAAGCGCAACTTTCAGCGATTCAGCTCTTGAAATCAATTCAGCGTCTTTCCACGCTTACCATGATAAATTTGGACCTCCAATTACAAAATAATCGTCAAAATTTTGAAATCCGAAGAATCTAAAGCATAATTCAATAATAATTAAGAAGTTATCGAAATCTCACCATTCATCAAGTCAAACTCATCATCGTCATCAAGAAGACCACGCTTAATCGAATGCAAACGAGTAATTGTAATGGCAAAGATGCTTCATAAAATGCATATAGCTTTCTCGCAGATTATCCATTTTGCATATTAATTAGGTTAATTAAAGATGGCGAAGATTGAAATCACTTTACGGTAATTTTGGCATGAAAAATGCTGTTGCCGTGATTGGGTTGGCGGAAGATTTGAAAGTGCCTATGAGGAAAAGGGTGAAGCGAGTAAGTGGAAAGCTGCTTTCAAAGTCTTTCCCTGTCTTTCTTCCAGCTGTTTCATCTCTGGACAGATCAAGGTTCTCGAGTCAGTGACCATTAATCGAGACGTAGTTAGTCAAGTAATCAATTAACGATACAACATCCTCACAACTTCACTCACCAACTCATCCTCAAACAAACAACATCTCCCAACCACTATCATCAACAAACGGTAACTTCCCAAAAGGTGTGTTCTTTGTAAACATCAATTCAATTAGCCTAATTGATTACTGCTTTCATACGTCTTTACCTCCTTGCCTCATTTTGGTGTGCTACTAATTAGGTTAGCAATCTGCCTGGAAGCCGGTTTTTTGATTTCGGTGTCAGTTAGTCAGTTGTCATAGCCTTTCCACGTGTGTCCAGCCTCAAGGGGTCAAAGGTCACACGTTGTGTCTGTGCAGACATTCTTCAATCTTCAGCTAGCGCTTCGACTCCCATGTTAACTCAGATCAGGGACTTCGGCTACGCTATTTGTTTTTGGGCTTAGTTAATCATTCAAGCTCTTGAATAACCAGTTGGCAATTGACGCTCATACCGATTTTAGTAGTTGGGTAAGAACGGGGAATGCTTGCTTCAAGCATATTGTTATGATTTGCAATTCGCATGATTCATTATTAAACCTAATTGGTTTAGAAGCGCCTATTTCGTTTCCATCATTATCGGCCCTTGAGCGTCTCGTCAACTCGGAAGTGAGTGAGTGATTAGATGGTAAATTTCGACGAAGGTTAATTCGTCCTTGGTCTAATCGAGAGGTGGTTGGGGATATGCGCCAAGGCTGCTCTGTCATTGTGTGAAGTCTGTTTCACGTTTACCTGTTGCACGTGCCCCCTTGTATTGATCAAATCTTTTCGCCTGTCATAAACAACTGGAAGTAGAGCAATCGATCGATTTTCAAATCAACAACCACTAATCAAACATTCAAAATCCAAATGAGCTCCAACTGTGTCAGGTAGAAAATACAAACACTCTTCTCTATCTCTGCATATTTTATGACCTTAGATTCCTTATCGCTCTCCACTTGCATGCTGCTGAATTCGCACAAAACGGATCGCAATAGAAAACTGATTAGGTCTCACTCACTCCAAAGTTCTTTCGAATCGAGCACGGTGCAGGAAGCACAAACCTTGCTAAACGCTAAACTTTGGGAAACTTCGCTATTCCTAATTTCGGCGTTATTGTTTGTAAATTGTGCTGGTTGCGGATTCTTAAAGAGATTTTGTGTTGTTTTACTTGTAGGTAATCGGCAACAGGAAGTTAATTACCGAGGAGTTCTAGCCAATCAAAAATTTAGCGACTGGACACAACTGACACATGGCCTCTAGAATGGGCAGTTTTGACCTCTTTCTCAACTCGAAGGAACCGTTTTTAAAGCATGACTCACTCGACTACATGGATGGGGTACGCTTCTTTTAACTATTTCACGAATGGCTTTGTTTTTCTGATTTTTTTGGGGATGATTTTAAAACTTTTTCGGCTCATTAGGATTGGAATTTTGACGATTGTGATGACAAGATCCTCGAGTCAATTCGTTATGGAGACAAGCTAACGGATGACGATCCCGATTTTCTCCTTGATCATGTCAAAGACGTTCAGCAAGATGAAGACGGGACAAGGTCCATCGAATGTCTGGAAGGAGAGGAGAATGAACCGGAAGTGGACTCCACGTCGTCGGAGATGTTTGATTTCGAGCCCTCCGAATTCCTGTCTTACGCAGTTGGAGAGGAGATACTTTCTGTGGATTCTGCTTCGTCGAGTGGCTCCTGTGGATCAGCTGATGACGATAACCAAGACTTCTCCGTCGTCGAACTCGTGGGGATCCTGCCTCAAGGAGTCAAGGTAGGAATTAAAAATGCATAAAGTTATTTAAACTAACTTGGCTTCAAATTCTGTGATCTATCTTTGACAGACTTTCCAAATTGTCCAACAAAACTCTATGGAAGACTCTGATGTGAAGGTTTTGAGCGTTCCAAAAAATGTAAAAATTCTCAACATCCCAAACCACCGAAAAGCTACAACTTCTGAGTCCCAGCAACCTCATACCACTTTCCAAGAACTCAAGCTTTCTGGTAATCTATGAAATGTCCCTATTTAAATCGCTTTAGTGACTTTTTGTTTTCACTATTAGATGAGGAGAGACGCTTATTATCCAAAGAAGGAATCACGCTCCCATCTCATTTTCCTTTGACCAAAAGTGAGGAGCGAGAATTGAAAAGGATCCGCCGAAAAATAAGAAATAAAATTTCAGCACAAGATTCCAGGAAACGGAAGAAGGAGTTTCTAGACACTTTGACACAGCGGTAAAATTAATAATTCTTGTGAAAACTCTACGTCCTTTTTTTCGCCTTCATGAATTTCAAAATTTTTGAAAGAATTTTGCCTTTCGTGTTGAAGTTTTTAACATTTTTTAGCGTCCAAGAAGTAGAAGACGAGAAATCTGTTCTGAACAAAAAGGTGCGGACCCTCGAACTTGTCAACTCCCGCCTCTGTGCCCAAGTAAAGAAGCTTCAAACGGCGCTTGCGCAAGTGGCACGTAATGGGGGAGCTAGGCCTGGACAGCACGGCGGAGCCAATGGAAATAACCCAAACGTTGTTCCTGCAGCCACCACGCTCCTCGTCCTCATTCTGTCGTTGGCCCTCGTAGTTCTGCCCACAACCATGCAAAAAGGCGCCAAAACCAATGGAAGTGTCGAGAGTTCGGTGCTGGGCTCTTTCGACGAATCAAATGCATCCTTATCAGGTTGGCTTTATTTTCAACTTGCTAAATACTAAAATTCAGAAAACGAAAATCTAGTGGAAGAAAAGGGGGTGTAGAAAGGATTTTGATTGAGAATTTGGTAATCTTCAGGAAAGTCACGGACAATGCTCGGCATTTCCTCTTCAGCCAAACCCATCAATTACGGGGTGGACGAGTTGGATGACCTTGACCTCGACTCTCTCCCCTCATTGGCCAAGATTCCGCGGTTCTCATTTCATCAAGGAATTCAGCGCAGCGTCATGGACATGCGCAAGGAGCGAACAGCTGCAGTTGAGTATAGAAATGGAATCGGAGGAGGGAAGAGGACTTCTTTGGAAATGAACTCAATTGTGGAGCAGTTGGATTGATGAGTGATTTTGTGGCTTTAGCTCAGGTCAATCAAATGTTATTTAGTTTAGTTTACATCGGGAAGAAAGGGTTTATTTAGTTTCAAATCATGTTCAACTCTCTTTTTATTAGTTTGGATTTATATTTAAGTTAATTGCTCTTTATCAATGAACGGGGAATTAAGGAATTGGAGAATAAATCATTCCAAATCAAACATTGGCTTTCAAGCTCCAGGAAATTCTCTTTTATTTACAAGCAACAAGTTCTTTACAACAGTTTTACAACTGTTCAAAATTTTCTTTCATATTGAAACATTGAAAATTGTCTTTGAAATTTTGAAAGTGTTAAAAATTCTCTACTTTTGAAATCGCCAAAATTCTCTACTTTTCAAAGCATTAAAATTCTCCAATTTTGCAAGCATTAAAAATTCTGCCTAATTTTGCCCAGCTATGGATGGACAGCCGCCGCCTTGAGGTCTCTTTGTTCAGTTTAGAATTTGGCTTGCGCAGAGGCAAACTCTTCTTCGTTCACTTCAACGCCATATTTGTTTACGAAATTTAATTGTTTTTGAACAATTAATTGTTCACTAATAAACAATTTAAACAACATTAATTTCACGTTTGAAATCTATCTTTTAAGGGCATGGACACCGCCAGAGGAGAGTCGGAGGTAGGCATTCTTTGTTCATAAGCAATATAATAATACTGCGGCAGTATCACTGTACTCTGTACTGTCACCACTCCCAGTATTCTACTGCGGATCTTTAACAACCAGCACAAATATACTGTTCTCAATATTAATTTGTAGAACGATGCTTGGGACAACTGCACAATTGCGGGTGAAGTGAGAGCAGTTGTTGATGGGATGTTGACGGTTATTGAAGACCTGGAATTCGGATGCATTCCTACGCTGCTCATAATGGACGCCGCCGTGTCAACGGATACGTTGACAACTAGGGAAACGGCCTCAGAGACTGTCAGCCTCTTGAAACATGAAGTGTCAACGTATGTCGCTGTCTCGGTCTCTGATGTCGCCACATCTCCTCGGACTACAATGTCGTCAGAGACTTCAACAAACACTCAACATTACACGGTTCTGGTAATTATGATAACTGATGAAGACGTAAAAGTCTAGAGTGAAAGTTTAGATTAGAATAACACTTTAATGTTGGTTATGTTATCAGGACCAGGCTATGGCGACAGAAGTCCTTGAAACAAAAGATGTCGGAACCACGACTTTCAAGACTTACGCTGACTCCTCTACGTCACCTAAGAGGGTGGACTTGGCTGTCTTCTTCACCACCAGCAGTATCACAGCATGCAGCAAGAAGGAAGAAGACAAAGAGAATAATCCAACAACGCTAGTTCAGAGCCTTCGAAGTACTCCAAATCTTCGACTCGGCCTTTCACGCCATGTGTCAAAACCACTGCGTGTCCAGCGCCAGAACTGATGAACTCATTTCACTTGGAAGGGCTGTTGCTAATGACATGGTATTTAGCATAAGATTTGACGTCCTATTATAGTTTTACGTTATGTTAACTTCTCTGTTTAGATAACATTTTAACTCTCAAAAACTGTTTGATTTGATTTATTGTAATTTTTACTTCTCACTCAGCGTTTCTTGAAAGTTTTCTAAAGTAATAAATTAGTGACATTTGGCAACAAAGTTATAATCTCAATTCAAGTTAGCTTTGAACTTTTGGAAATGTAAAAGCAGCGTTTTTCTACTGTTTCGTCTAACTCGACTCACTCTTCAGTTTCTTCTCCGCTCATTGACCCCCACCATCCTCGAATGTCTCCGAGTTTCTTCCCGAATTTCTGAACGTCAAACTTCTTGGTTCGCTCATGCTCAATCAAATCCTTGGGCTCACCGTCCTTGGCAATGAGGAAGCTGAGTCGCTTTGTGTCCGAACCAGAACTTATGCTGTCACTCCGAGAACTTGTATTCGCTGCCCCCTCTACACTCACATTGTTCCCCTCCCCCCGCGTACCCTTGACCTTCATTGACCCCTTCTCAGTCGTGGGCGGAGTGAAGGGAGATGTAGCCTGCTGCTGAGGCTCAAGGTGATCCGGCAGCTGAGCCACGTGCTTGAACATGTCTAGCTGTGATGGGGGCTGCGCGGCTGGCATTGTCAGGGCAGCCGGTGGCGGTGGCTCCGTCGCGTTTCGGAAGGTATTCAACAGTGTGTGTTGCTTCTAAGGATCATATTCGCTGATTTTTTTTCATTTAAATGTTTGAACAGAATCGCTGAATTGAAATATTACCGCTCTAATTCGCTTGAGGCATCCTTCCAGCCAGCTTCGAATCGTTTGCTTGGCCACTTCCTCCTCAATGATGAACTCCAGCTCCTCACGAGCGAGGAGCTCTTCCAATTGGAGCGCTTTTCTGATGTCGACGGAGCGGTAGCTCAGCATGTTGAGAACGTCATGGAATGTCACATCCTCTCCGTTGTGGAGGCGTTCCAGCTCATAGCACATGTGCTTGAAGAGGAGGCGGTCCTTGTGGGGGTCCACTTCCAGGCGACCTCGAAGGAGTCGCAGGATAAACTTGACCTATACAAATGACCTGAGGTCAACGAACTGACCTTCAGTTGACCTAAATAACGTAATTGCTAATCGATTACCCTTCTGACAGGAATGAGTCCTCTCTGATGCAGATCCACCACGTTCCAAGTGTTTTGGAAGTTTCGTATATCAGCGTAGCTCAGGAGAGCGTCTTCTTCATTGGAGTAGAACAAGGTAAAGTTCTCCATGATGATGGCTGGAAGGAAAAGAGCAAAAAACTGCATCAACCGTTTGTCAAGCGTCAATGAGCGAATCCTTTACCAACCCAATGCCCTTTACTTTCGACCCTCCCAAAAGGGCCCTTAAGACCTGGATTTCGGTCAACCCTACTTTTGCAATGACCCAGAATGACCTCTTGACCTCAGAATGACCTTTCAAGGACAAATCCTACTTTTGCATGAAACTAAAAGTCATGTTTTCATAATGACCCTAGAGCCCCCCTTCAATCGGAAATGGCCCCTTGACTTTCAAAAACCCCTACTCATATTTTCTAGTCTAATGATTTTAATATTTTTCTAATTTTCCTACTTCCGCTACTGGTTGAGCGTTTTACCACGGTTTTTTTTAATTCATTTTTATCACTAAAACGCCCTTTTTCTTCGTTCTTTTCACTCATTTGCACCTTCCTTCACTTAATTACTTAAGTTAAGTTAAGTTAATTAATTACAATTAGTAGAATTTGCACCTACCGACAAGCAGATTAAGGACGATGTAAGTGATGATGACGTAGAATGAACAGAAGTAGGCAAGCGCAGCGGTTTTATTCCCACAGTCAGTTTCCCAGAAGTTCCTACCTAGCGTACAATATGGCGGCTGCGGGCCAACAAAAGGTTTTGTTAACCACGCTTTTTTTGGTACTACATACAAATTTGACAGCGATTTGACCCTTACGCCAATCATGCAGTCGTGCATGATCTTGTTCCAGTCCTCTCCAGTGACGATTCGAAAGAGCATAGCCACGCCCCGCGGGGCCGTTCCGAAGTTGGCATGCCGTGACACGCCTTCACCGTACTTCACGGTTCCGAACAGGATCACGCCCGCGAAACCGTAGAAAACGATAAGGAGGAACATTCCCATGATAATGAAGAAGGACTTGTAGACCGAGACAACCACCGTCAGCATCAGCATCTTCAGCGTCGCATGCTTGCCAGTGATCGTGAAGAAGCGCATGATGATCACGGTGTAGCCGAGGGTGAGGGCCATGTCAGTCTGAAAGCGCAAGAATTTTCAATGTATCGAGTTTTCACGGTCGCAAAAGGTGGTAATTTTTCGAAGTTACCCCTTGTCCCCCCAGCAAGTGCCAAAAGGTCAACCACCCCACGCCCATCAGGGTCACGAAGAGGTCATAACGATTCCGCCGTGACTGCCAGTAGCCTCGCAGCGTAAATGCAATCGCTTTCATGAAAACCTCAACCACAAACACCAGCGTCAGCATCGTGGAAACGATACTTAGCTGTTCCGTTGTAGACCCGTCCTTCTCCCACTGTTCAAAAAATTTTAAAACTTGTTTAGAACACCTTGTTCAGAAGCTATTCAGCGTCGTTTTCTAAAGTTTAGAATAATCTCGACCTTTAAGCAAAGTAGGGAAGAGTTGAGGAGGACGCAAACAGCGATGAATCGCTTGAACCAAATGTGCTGCGTCACGTCGTAGACAAATGCTCTAAAAAGATGGCCGTCCGGTCTTGGCGGAAGATGAAGCGGTTGGGCAATCTGTTTTAAAATTTTCAAAAATCAGAATTCTTGTTCTGAAAATCCGCCTCTCCATTACCTTCAACCGCTTTTTCAAGTCACACCAACGCCGTTGATCAACGGTGAGGAGAGCCGTGCCCTTGTTCTCACTGTAGTTGGCAATGACGACGCCCACGAAGAGCGTTAAGCCAATCATGCAGCCCAGGAACACGAAGATGTGAATGTAGAGGGAGTGGATCTGAAGGGGAGTTAAATAAGTTAATTGACTTTAGCTCAATATTTAACTGGGTTGTTAGTTAACTTTGACTGTCAATTACTGGCTGGAGTTGCTTTCCGAGGACGTCCCTGATGTCGACCCATCCCTTGTAGCTCAGCGTTTCGAACAGAGCCAGCATGGCGTTTCCAATGTTGTCGAAATCGAATCTTCGCGGGTTGCTCCACACCCGCGGAACGTAGAAGCTCGGATACGTTTCGTTCGGCCCTGGTTCAAGCCTCATCTTCGTCACGAAGACACGCCTCCTGAAAATGCCCTTGCACGACTCCATGGTCGTGATGTTTGGGTCGTTGCACCGTGCCAGGCGACCGCCAAACAGCTGCACTCCGTACGACGCAAAGACGAACATGAGGACGATGAGGAGAATCACGACCAACAGAATC